>JAOWBW010001018.1:0-237500 GCA_026119855.1 Campanula takesimana
AGTCTTTACCATCCAAAGGGACATTATTGGAGTTAGATCAATGTTTGAATGATAAGATTGAAAACTTTATCATCCAAACTTGATCATTTCACCATAAAATCAACTTAAAAGTAAAGACATGAAATTAACTTGCATAAATGTAAAGACATAATATGAATTGCATAAAAGTAAAGACATAATGTAAAGACATAATGTAAAGTGCATTAATGTAAAGAGACATTAAATGATAACAAGCCTTGATCATCTTAGGTTACTCTTGATCATGCATAGAACATGAGGGTACCATTGATTCACATCAAGGACTTGGTTCCAATTCATAATATTTGCAAGAATAATAAAGACATAAATAAATAAGGCAAAATAAAATAGAGTATGAGATGAAGAGAAGATGGGGAGAAGGAGGCCTCACCAATTTTGGTTCTAAGCCTATCTTCTTTCTCTCTTTTCACTCAAGAATGTGTTTGTATCCCTAATCTGCTCTCAGTTTGCAGAGTTTACACACACAATGATTTTCTCCCCCTGAAATGATCAGCAAGGGTCTTAATTTTAGGGACTGAGGGACCCATAGTAGCCCTACTGCTAGGGCTCTCCCGCGTCAAACCATCCGTACGGCTCAGCTTGGCGAGCTTCTGGATTTTTCCAATTTTAATTCCAGAATAATCCTAGAGTTTTAGGTTTATCTTAGTGAGGTCCAAGCCTATCAGTTTATCCCTGAATGGTGCTAAGAGTTCCTCTAAAGTTGGTAATTTAAGATTGGGGTACTTACTCCAATGAACTTTTTAATCCAAACAGCTTCCTTTGCAGCATCTGATGTAGCAATATACTTAGTTTCAGTTGTAGAATAGGTGACTGTACTCTGCTTGGAACACTCCATCTTACAGTTCCACCGTTTAACATAAACACAAAACCGATTTCGATCTACTATCATCTTTGTTGGTTTGGAAGCGTGCATCCGTGTAACCATCTACAACGAGATCATCTTCCATAACTCCATAGATCAAAAACGAATCTTTAGTCCTTCTCAAGTACATAAGAATCGCTTTTACAACCATCCAGTGATTCTCATCGGAGTCGGATTGATATCTACTCATCATGCTCAAGGCATAAGATACATCCGGCCTAGTACATATCATGGCATACATGATGGATCCAATTGCCAAAGCATATGGAATCTCACTCATTTTCTCACGCTCATCACATGTCTTAGGACATTGAGTCTTGCTTAGAGAAACTCCATGGCAAGTTTCCTCTCTTAGAATTTTCCATGCGGAATCTTCTAATGACCTTGCCAATATATGTAGTTTGGCTTAAACCAATTAGCTTCTTTGATCTATCTCTATAGATCTTAATGCCAAGGATATATGTGGCTTCACCCATATCTTTCATTACGAAACACTTTCCTAACCAAGTTTTTACATACTGAAGTGTAGGAATGTCATTTCCAATGAGCAATATGTCATCCAGATATAAAATAAGGAATAGCACTATGCTCCCACTAATCTTCTTGTATACACAAGGTTCATTTTCATTCTTGATGAAGCCAAACTCTGTGACCGACTCATCAAAACGGAGATTCCAACTCCTAGAGGCTTTCTTCCATCCATAATGGATTTCTGCAACTTGCATACATTAGAATTTTGTGCAAAACCTTCAGGTTGTGTCATAAAGACATCCTCTTGTAAGTTTCCATTCAGGAAAGCTGTGTTTTGATATCCATTTGCCATATCTCATATTTTAATATGCAGCTTTGGCAATCAAAATTCTTATAGAGTTGATCATTGCTACGGGTGAAAAAGTTTCATCATAGTTAACACCATGAATTTTCCTATAACCTTTCGCTACAAGCCTAGCTTTATAAGTATGCACCTTCCCATCAATGTATGTCTTGTTCTTGAAGACCCATTTGCATCTTATGGTTTTTACACCTTCGGGTGCATCAATCAAGTTCCAAACTTGATTATCATGCATGGATTGTAATTCGCATTGCATGGCTCCAAGCCACTTATCCGAATCAGGAGATGACATCGCCTCTTTGTAGGTGGTCGGTTCATCATTCTAAATGATCTCCACCTTATTACTATTCGTTATGAGAAAACCATATCTTTCGGGCTTGGATCGTATCCTACCAGATCTGCGAGTTACTTGTGTATCTTGAACAGGTTCCACAACTCCTTGTGGGACTTATTCTTGCTCCACTATCAGTTCAATGTCATTTTCTGGGACTCAATTCTCTTCGAGATTTACTTTAATCCAAATGATTTCTTTAGAGAGAAACTCTTTCTCTAGAAAGACACCAGTTCGGGCAACAAACACCTTGTTGTCCATACTGTAAGTACCCCAATCTGAAACCAACCAACTTTAGAGGAATTCTTAGCACCATTCAGGGATAAACTGATAGATAGGACCTCACTAGGATAAACTGAAAATTCCAGGACTGCTCTGGAATTAAATTTGGAAAAAACTAGAAGCTCGCCAGGCTGAGTCGTACGGATGGTTTTGGGTACTAGAGGGGCCTAGCCGTAAGGCTGGTTTAGGCACCCTTAGTCCCTATAAATTAAGACCCTTGCTGATCATTTCAAGGGGGAGAAATTGTGATTAAAGAATGGAAACTCTGTAGAATCGAAAACTGAGAGAAAACTACCATATAAATTGAGTGAAAAGAGAAGAAGATAGGCAAAAACCCCACCATAGGTGAAGCCTCCTTCTCCCCATCTTCTCTCCATCTCAAAATTCTTTTATTTCTTTATTATCTTGTTTATGTTCTTGTATTGCTCTTTATTTACCTTGCAAGCCTTGTCCATTCAAGTACTTTTACATTCTTGTAAGACTTGTCCATTCAAGCACATATATTGCTACATATATATATATATATATATATATATATATATATATATATATATATATATATATATTGTGATCCAAATCATGAAATGATTCAAGGTGCCCTCCATCTTGGTATGAGAAGTGGTTAAAACCTAGGATGATCATGATTTGTTAGTTCCTTGTTATAAAAAGCTTAAGGATCCATTTATATGGTGAAAGCATATATATATTTATGTTCATATTAAATGATCTTGGCCATGATGATCATGTTTGGGGATAAAGTCTTAATCTTTATCATCCCCATTCTTGATTTAGCCCAAAATCCCCAAGTTTGGGTCATAAAGATTCAATCTTTATGTTATATTTTTGTCCCTAAAGGATTAATCTTGCATGAAAGGGCCATTTGGATGGTAAAGTTCCAATCTTTACTCATCAAATGGTCACTTTGGTTCAAAAGGGCATGTTTGCCACCCTTCTTGATATTTCTCCAATGATTGCCTTGATCACCCTTAAATCCATGTTTTGAGGTTCATATCATAGGAATGAGTTTATTTATATATTTTGGTTCAAACATAAACTGGAATCAGAACAGTTTGGTCCAATTCCTACAGAATTCTCTATTTCTGCCTGGAACTGGACTGTTTCTTGATAAACTGTCAAAATCCCCGGGAAGACCCCTCCTAGCCGTACAGCTAAGTTGGGTCAGAGGGACCTTTTTTTCTTTTCTGTCTTGTTTTTCAATGTTTATGCAAATATACCCTTTTTCCTCTGTTAAAATCAATAACCAGTTAAAAATACAGTTTTCCGTTAAAAACACACACACACACATGCACTTTTCGTTAACAAACATAAGGGAGACTCGGCTTTGTCCGAGGCGACTTGGGTGACGTTAAACTCTTCCCAAGTTGTAACGTGACCTCCAAACTCATTAATCTCTAACCATTTTCATTTATTGGGTTAAAAGTTAACAAATTTGGCGACTCCGTTAAATATGTTTAGTTCCCGTGTTTGGCTTTTCTTCCTTGAACGAACCCGTTTCGCCCCGAGGGGGAGGATCCTTACAGTGGCGACTCCGTTGGGGAATAAAATGTTTCCAAGCTTCTTTTAGAATCTTTGGGAATGCTTTTGTGTGGGTCAAACTCTCGTCCCCGTTTATTGACTTTGTGCTTATTTTGTGTGTGTTTTATGTGTCTGTTTTGATTTCTTTGAGTATGACTGTTCTGGAAATTCAAATAAACTGGGGCTTGACGATCAGAAGCTGAAAGTTTGCAAAAAATAATGGATCTCTTGCTCTAGCCGTACAGCTAGTTTGTCTGGGCCCACAAAATATTTCAAATTAACAATTTTGTGCAGGGCAGAAACATTCTGATGGTCCCCTTTCTTCCTCTGGTCCAGGTTCCAATTTACAGCCTCTACTTGTGCACTTTCACCTTCTTTTCGTTAGCCAAAATTGGATTTTTAAAGTCTTGGTCATGCACAACTTTTTTGGACATAAAATTGGGTTTTCAAAACCTTATTGTGCATGATCCCTTTTCATAAAGTTTTGGTCTTCAAAATCTTTCGTTGTGCACAACCTTGTTTCATAAATGATTTTCAAAAGGTTTTTCCTTGTTGTAAAGATTTTGGTTTTAATACCTTTGGTTGTATACAATCTTTTCATGTACAAATTTTGGTTCTTGCTTGTTAATATGTTTGTTTAATTGCTTGTGCAAAATACTTGTTCATCATACTTTTTCATACAATTGTTCATACAATACTCATGATATTAAAACGGACCGAAAATTTCTATTTTGACTCAAAAGGGAACATAGAGGGCTTAACACAACGCGCACTTGACCTTGTGCACGTTCCAAAAGAACCTTTAAACACGGGATGGATGCCACGATGCAGCTTGATTGGTGCTCTTGTGCCCTTCTTGCGCGCACGGGTCCATTCCACCTCCCCTTCCGAGCCAAGTCAACCACACATGTCTGTGGCACACAAATACCGTGACCATGGTTGGTTTTTGGTCTAGCTCACATCATCACTTCCCTAATACATGTCCAAAGTTAATTAAGGCCAAGTTAACGCCCGAGTCACGACTCCTTGTGAAAGCAAGTGTGACCAAGGTCATCTTTGACCCGGTCCTTGACTTATGCATTAATGTTAACCATAATTAACCAAAGTCATGCATTAAAGATAGGATGACACCGTGTAATTAAGCCCTCATGCTTACCCATCCTAATCATCCTTGAGCCCAAGGTTAAGGTTCGAGATCCCTCATTAAAATGAGGTTATGCTAGAATTTCGTTGAAGCGTTAAGTCAATCTTAACCTTGACCGGGGCTTAATTATGATAAGAACGACCCACGCATTAGAACTTTATGACGCACTAGACCCTAGGTTTGGTTCTTTCAGTCGGTGGAAGCTGCGTGCCCTATAGGACCCTCGCCCGTGATAGTATGTCCTTGGGAGCGTGCAATACAGGTGAAAAACGAGGGGCTTATAGACGTAGTGTTGGCCTCCACTGATCCATGGTTTAGAGTAGTTGCGAAAAAGAAGAAAAATCTTTTCCAAACATTTAGGAATAAAATGCGTTTTAAGTAAACTTGAACGGATAATTAATGGCGCCTTGCATGAATTTGCTCTGTTTTTGCTCCCCGTGTTTGACACATTGCATTCCTTCGCTAACAAGCGTCATCCCGCCAATCATTAGATGGATCCCCGTTATCCTCCAATACTTCTTTTTAATTCCTAGGCATAGTCCCTTAGGAACCCGTTAAATCCTTGGAAGATCTCCGAGGCACCCATCAATCTTTGGATGGATCCCCGTTATCCTCCAAGACATCCATTTAACCCTAGGCCATAGTCCCCTAGGTCCCCGTTGAGATCTTCCGTTTAAACCTAGGCCAAAGTCCCCTAGGTCCCCGTTGAGATCTCCATTTAACCCTAGGCCATAGTCCCCTAGGTCCCCGTTGAGATCTCCATTTAACCCTATGCCATAGTCCCCTAGGTCCCCGTGGAGATTCCCGTTAAATCCCTAGGAATAGTCCCCTAGGAATGTCAGTCAATTCCTTGGACGGATCCCTGTTATCCTCCAAGAAGTCAGTCAAGTCTTTGGATGGATTCCCCGTTATCCTCCAAGAAGTCAGTCAAGTCTTTGGATGGATCCCCGTTATCCTCCAAGAAGCCAGTCAAGTCTTTGGATGGATCCCCGTTATCCTCCAAGAAGCCAGTCAAGACTTTGGATGGATCCTCGTTATCCTCCAAGAAGTCAGGCGAGTCCTTGGATGGATCCCCGTTATCCTCCAAGAAGTCAGGCGAGTCCTTAGATGGATCCCCGTTATCCTCCAAAGTATCTGTTAAAACTAAGTCCCAAAAAAAATTAAAAAAAAATATATATACATATATATATATATATATATATGTAAGATAGGAAATAAAACTGCTTTGGGTGTGTGAATACGTGTGTTTGAAATTGGGAATATTCATAGTAACATTAAAATATGAGAGTCGCCACGCCGTTTTAATTAAAGCCAAAACATTGAAAAAAGCATTTTTAGTGGGTTCTGTGGTCAAATTACAACAAGAGAAGAATATTGAACGTTATCACTCCTATTGCCCGAATGATCGGTCTTTCTATCATGATAAATGTGTTAGTAGTATGTTAGTGTTTGAGACCGGATCCGAAGATTGCCTACGTTCCTCTCAACGTGAGAAGCTCAGGTCAGCGTAGTTCGAGAAGAATTTAGAATAGGCAGAAGAATCGGGATCATGCATAATGAGGGGGAATTTACCTAAAGATTAGGGTTTAGAAATAGTTCCTAGATCATCCTCGGGTTGATGAACCCTCGATCATCATCGGCTATGAAATAACATGTAATTATGAAGATCGCAACCCTAAATATAGCATAAATAAGGTTTTAATCTATGGACACGAAGAACATGCGAAGAACATATTATGAACATATGAATAAGCATGCAAAGAATATGAAGAAACTATGAATAAACATGTAAGAACATGAATATTAAAGATCTACATTAAAAATAATGCAAGAACACGAAGAAAAAGTTAGAAAACTTACCTATGTTGGCAAGAAATAAACCTTGGTCTTCTTGGTGGTTTGAATGCTAATTAGAGAGCAAAATAGTGTTTAAGAACTCCAAAATTCGTATTTAGAACTCTCAAAATCGGATCCCTAAACCAATAGCATGGGATTGGTTTATATAGTAAACTGAGGGGAGGATCTGATGGTCCAGATCATCCGGCGCAAGGTTGGCCGCCTGGCCATGGTTGAAGACGGCGACAATGTTGGCCGCGTGGCCAAGATCAACGCGTAACAATGTTGGCCGCATGGCCAAGTCTGCAGGCTGACTTGATTTTCAAGCTAGGGTTTCACTGTTGCTTTATGGTAACCCTAAGTTGCCTATTTTGATGGATTTTGTCATAAATGAGATATTTTGGGAATCCAGGACAAGTCTTTGCAAGGTTTCTAATTCCTATAAAGTCCTTGTATTTTTGGGAAAGTCTTAATAAACTCATTTTCAGGTCGGGTACTAACAGTAGCCCCTCGGCGACGCTTCTTGCAGGGCAATGTGGGGTCGACGATAAAAAGAAGGATCCGTCTGAAACATGAGTTTGAAAACAGATGAAAGGTAAGGGAACGGCTGAACCTTGGCAGGCGACCTACGTATCCGCGGGGGAATCAAGCCAAACGTAGTTCAAATCTGATGGGAAATTGGGAATAACTGTCCTCTGGTGGGGAACAACGTTTTCTGCTGGAGAAATGCACCTGCTGGGGATGAGAGATGACCGCGTCGGTCGGGTGGCTGGACCTTTTCAGGTTTCCTACGTATCCTCCGAGGAATCAAGCCGGTCGTAGTTCTGAGATCTACTGGGGATAAAACGAGATATCGGACCCCTGCTAGGGATAATAAACCTACGGGCACTATCCTGTACGAAGCACGAATCATTCGTAAGCAATGAAGTTATTTGGGAAAATTAAAGACTACGTTGTCTAAATAATCCCAAAATGGAATGATGGACGCAATCAGGATCACCAGGGTTCCTGCCGATCGCGCTAAAGTAATAGATGTTGGATCTCTTGCGAATAGAAACGCCGAGGCTTCTGCCAACCACGATTGATCTAGGATGCGTATGTCATAGAGGCGCCGAAGTCTCTACAACCACACGAATCTTAATAATAGATGCTGGATCTTTCGCAAACAGAAACGCCGAGGCTTCTGCCAATTACGATTGATCTAGGATGGTATGTCATAGAGGCGCCGAAGTCTCTATAACCATACGAATCCTAAAATAGATGCTGGATCGCTCACAAATAGAAACGCTGAGGCTTCTGCCAATTACGATTGATCTAGGATGGTATGTCATACAGGCGCCGAAGTCTCTACAATCATACGAATCCTAAGCAAATATTTGGTGAAGAATGGAAATTTTAAGGGGCTTTCCGTACCCAAAGGTAACGAATATCAGTCAAAGTAGTGTTAAAGGCATTTAAGATGAATTAATAGGGAAAAGATCAGGGACAAAAGTGGAATTTTATCTGAAGGGGCAAGGTTGGCCGCGTGGCCAAACACACTGAAGTGCAAAAGTGGCCGCGTGGCCAAGACCGCTGAGTGGTCAGATCTCCTTCACGCGGATTGCTGATCTGACGGCTGGGGTTGCAATGGCGAAAGTGGCCGCGTGGCTAAGGTAGCCGGCGGGCTGACTCTTGGTCACATCACCAGAAACCCTCCCTCTTCTTCTTCTTTTCTTCTTTCTTCTTCTTCCTTCCTCCATTGACGAGTTAGAGAGAGAAAATTGAGTTTTTTAGAGAGAGAAATCTCAGATTTTGATAATTTTGAAGATTTCATTTCTCATAAATCTTTGAAGATATGGAGGAATGGATCAATGAGGCATTATTTAGAGATTTTCCGGGCCATGGTGGGTATATGATCACACAACAAGAGCCACAAGGAGAGGGGCACGGTAATGCTCAGGGCGGAGGCAGCGTAGGGGCTGACCCAGGAGCGGGCTTTGAAGCGGCGCCCTTGATTCCGCTGGGTGGTTTGAGACCACGAGCCGCGATAATCTGCTGCGGTCCACGTTCGACCAAGATTACAATTTTTACATCGACTCTGAGCGTCATTGGACGATGGGGCTTCCGGAGACGCGAGAGGTAAATTTCGAATTTTCACTTCTCTCTTTCTCGCACATTTGTATGTTTTATGCTCATAATATGAAATGCTAGAATAATGGAATGCTATAATTTAAATTGCTAGAATTGTAAATTGCTAGAATGGTAACATACCTGTGCTGTGTTTACCTGCAGAGGATCAAGGCTCGTGGGTCCACAGTGACTGTGGACAAACTGTGGGCGTCCCTGCCGGAGGGACCGGGCGGTTTGCGTGCTCGGATCGAGGCTATGGGCTTTGGCCCATTCTTTGACAGTGTCCGCATGGTCGGGGCTACCCTGAAGGTGGCCGCGGTGATAGAGGTGTGCCGGGAGTTCTGGTGGGATACCACCCATACCTTCCACTTTAGTTGGGGAGAGATTACCATCACGCCGACGGATTTCGCGGCCATCACAGGGTTGAGGTTTACTGGTACCCCTTTGCCTTTCGATGAGAGCTTGGCGGAGCGGCGGGACTATAGACAGGCTCTGCTGGGAGTTGACACCGACCTGGGAGGAGGCGTCAAGGGTTATGGAGTGGAGGCCGGGAAGGTGAATCGCTTGGTGGAGGTGGCTATTGAAGCCTTTAGTAGGGGGGAGTATGATTTGGATTGTTTGGTCTGGCTGTTTTTATGGTATAGCTTTTCAGAGATTTTGTTTCCCAATGGGGCTACTGTCTGCCGGTACTCACTGCTAGGGGCTTTTGTGGACTTGGACCTAGTCAGTGGGATTTCTTGGGGTGGAGTCGGTTTGGCTGAGATTTACCGGGCTTTGGACCATTGCTCGAGGGCTAGCTCGTCGGCCTTTGACGGGTTCCAGTTCGCCTTTGAGGTACGCTCTTGACTACCCTTCTTTTTCATTCGTTGAGATCTCTGTTCTATTCTTTGGTCTGAAATGTCTCCCTCATTATATGCACAGGCTTGGGTGTACGAGATCTTCGGCGTCGCCCCTTTTCAGTTGGTGATGAGTGCTAACAAGGTTGTTCCCATCATGTCGTACTGGTGCAAGGGCAACAGGGCTCCTTCCCGCAGACACCGGGACAGGAAGACAGTGGATGCTGCTGATCTGAGGAGGGTGTTCGCGATGTCTGAGCCCATCGGGGTTAGATTTTACCCATGGAGTCCGGCCAATGAGGCTTCGGTGGGTCCCTATGTGGTGGATTTGACCGCTTCTAGGGTTCTGCTTGTGGGTCTCACCGGGGAGGCCATGTATCTTGGGGAGAGGGTGGTTCGTCAGCACAGGGCTGGTGCGTTACCATGGGCTCCTTATGACCCTCCTCGGGATATGCTCCGTCCTGCGAGGTTGGCGACTTTCTTGGCTCCCACTCCGGCAGAGCATTATAGGGGGAGCGACGACTGTGCTGGCTACGTGCGGACACGGCTGATCAGCCCTCAGGTTCGGGCTCGGATGCTATCTGGAGAGGGATCGAGCTCGGCCCGGTATGTTGGTCGGAGTCGGCCTTTGGTTGACATGCCCCTTTGCTCGAGTAGCGTGAGAGTGATGAGGGGCGGCCGGGAGGTGGAGCTCAGCTTGGAGCCGACTGATGCAGATCTTGTTGAGGAGACATTCATTCCTCCGCCCGACGCTGGGGTACGGCTTTGTGCTTTATATCAGTCATGTTCGCACACACTTATTTCTTTCTGCATTGTAATCATTGCCTTGGTTTCACTTTCAGGTGACTCGGGAGGCCTATATCCGTTCAGCTCGGCGGGAGAACGTGTTGATGCGCTTACTAAGGGAGGCGTACCATTCATGTACTTGTCAGAGGGACGACGTTGCGTCACCCCAGCGTCGTGAGCGGTCTCCGAACGGCGCGGGCTCTTCTCACATTGGTGGTCGAGCGGTCCGGGGACGGAGTTCGGGTGCCGGTAGCTCTCGGGCTTTAGCGCGGCGTGGAGACACCACGGAGGAGGATTCTGATTAGGTGGGGTCCATCTTCATTTCCTACACTGTTAGCTAGTAGAGAGCAGAGGGATATGTATGTACAGGACAAATGTATAAAATGCATGTATGTATATTATGTTCTCAAATGCAATTTTATTGTGGGAGCCTACTTGTGCAAACTAGTTATTTTACAAATGTTCCTAATTTTATACAATGCATGAGCCATGGAAAGGGGCAGGTACGTAGTTGCATGGATCCATCACGGAGTGGGAAGAAACAAACTGGATTTCTGCATGGAGCAAAGTCGGCCGCATGGCCATGGCGTGGCCCAGAGCAATGTTGGCCGCCTGGCCATGGCAAGATCCGGAGCAAAGTTGGCCGCGTGGCCTAGGACGAAGTTGGCCGCCTGGCCAAGGACAATATCGGCCGCGGGACCAGGGGCATATGTGGCTGCGTGGCCAAATCATGCGCCGCCTCCGGTTTTCCTTTTCCTGGCAAGAATCGGGAGTTGTGCACTATTTAATGAACCCTTTGTAGCCATACAAACGTACCAGCAACCTTTTGAGCAGTTTTTGAGTTCCTTTTAGCCAATTTTCTTGCTTTTTGCCATGGATCAAGAGGCTAGGATCACAAGCCTTGACAAAAAAAGTCTTTATAACCTCTATGGAGAAGTGGGTCGCCAAATTTCCTGGTTCAAGTCGTAGGAAACTTGATGAACGGTATGGGATAAAGTGCCTTTGGTCACTTTTGCACATGAATTCCAATACCAACCTTTTGCAAGCTTGTGGTAAATTTTGGAATGATACCCTCCATGTCTTCAACTTTTCATTCAACAAGATAACACCCACTTATGAGGACATCGCGGCTTTATGTGGCTACGAAGGGAAGGGTAAAGTTGCCTTGCCTTTTGACTTCGTTTGCTTGAGGGACAAGTTGATGACCTTTGGCGTGCCCGTGGATGACCTTGATAGGTATGCCAGGGGAGGTTATGTCGACCTTTCTTGGATGCCACAACACTTCATGCATGCAGACGTGACATCTGACCGCTCCTTGGACCATCTTGCACTGTGCTTGTTTAGCTCTATCCTTTTCCCTTCTGAGGTGGGATTTGCCAGTGAAGGATGTTTGGGCATGGTGAACTTGGCTCGTTTGGGTTATGATATTGTACCGGCCATTCTTGGGGAGATGCTCTGTGGGATTCCCCATCTTGCGGCTTATGGTGGGATGCCTTGTGGTAGTGATAGGCTTTTGACCATGTGGTTGCAAGAGCGGCTTCGAGTGAATAAACCGGCGGCTTCTCTGAAGGTGGCCCCATGGATGCACCGCATTAGAGGCATGGTGGAGCGGTTTGAGGGCATGACTCCCAAAGGTTGGGAAAAGTATTTGGCAGAAATGGTGACTGACGACATTCAGTGGGTGGTGCCCCATTGGCACATTCACTCTGTGAGGGAGAAACAAGTGGGGCTTCACATGATCAGAGTTCCGACCCTTTCTGGGACTACCTTTTACTATCCCTCTAGAGTGCTTCGTCAGTATGGTTTGGTGCAGACCATCCCGGAGGGTTGGGACGAGGAGATAGATGATTTTCCTTTTGGGGTACTTCAGTTGGATGATAGTGCCTCAGTCCTTCTTTCTCAGATGTGGGGCGAGGCTGGCTTTAGTCGTAGGACCTTCCTCACATGCTCTAGCAACACCTTCCTGCCATGCGAGTATTTGGACTGGTATATGGGGAGACTTGGGCATGCGGAGCAGACTCTAGAGACCCTAAGGGGCACTATCTTAGGATCCTGTGCTCCAAGTTCTTCATTGAGAATTAAGGAGGCTGAGGCTTATGAGAGGAGGATGAGTAAGTGCGTGGCTAACGGAGGCGGAGAAGAAGTGGGGGTGTCAAAGAAGAGGAAAGGCGAAGAGGCTCCTAATGGAAAGGCTAAAGGTGTTAGCAAGTTTGAAAGAAGATTTTGTGAGAGTTCTAGCAAGAAGAAAGTTCGCCGTGGGCAAAGCAAGAAGAAAGAGACCGAGGGCACAAATGGCACTAAGGAGTAATCCCGAGCGTCTCTCCATGGTCGTTGCAGACACATTAGTTTAATTTAGTTTACTTTTGTTTTAGTTTCAATTTCAGAATAGGTTATTTATTCAAAAAGTATGTCAAGCTTAGACTCATCAAATAAGTGTTAACATGTAATGACTATGGAAATAAAAGTTTTTGCTTTCAGAAAATACAACTTCGATCTTTATTGCTTAACAAGATTTGGATGTTTATTTGTTTTTGTTTTTTTTTAGACCGCACCTTTTAAAAGGCTGCCTACGTTCCCCTTTTACAAATAGGACTAAGGGGCTCAGGTCACCGTAGTTCACTCCAGTCAGACTAGAATGATTATAAAGAAAGGGAAGATAGAAGGGGAAATGCTCTAACTTTTGCCTAGACCGCCCTTGCGGGTTTTCGATCTAGCGAGCTTTGTACGCACCCTTATTTTGCATAGACCGCCCTTTGCGGGTTTTCATTCTATCGGGCTTCTTTTTGCGTAGTAGACATTTTATTTTATT
Organism: Campanula takesimana; assembly: GCA_026119855.1. Taxonomy (NCBI): domain Eukaryota; kingdom Viridiplantae; phylum Streptophyta; class Magnoliopsida; order Asterales; family Campanulaceae; genus Campanula; species Campanula takesimana. The sequence continues at coordinate 13,403 of JAOWBW010001018.1, forward strand.
TTTTATTGTTTTATTTTATTTTATTTTATTTTTTGAGAGGGGGAGTCTAGTCATAGTAGCGTCTGAGTTTGCTGATGTTGACTGTTTCCTTAGGCGGGCTGTCATCCAAATCTGTCATTCTGTCAGTCTTGTGGTGCACCTCGAGCTTTGGTCATTGCATCGACGCGTTGCTTCAAATCCTCTATTTCTCTTGAAATGTCTTGACTCGTTTCTGCAGCCAGGCGTGAGAGTATCTCTGGGCCGTTCCTCACATAGGGCTCGATTTCGTAGCCGCCGAGGAGTTCTAAGTTTTCGCTTTCTCCATAGAACCAAAATCCTATTACGTCGGTGAGCATATTTTCGTCCATCAAGCCTTGGATTCTCCTTTGTAGAGCGACGCAGTCGTTAGTGTCGTGGCCTTCGTCTTGGTGGTAAGAGCAACGTTTGGTAGGTTCAAATGGTTGAAAGGGTGGTAATTCGGAGAGGAGTGAATGTTCTTCTAGAGGCTGCATCTTGCCCATTTGTCTTAGTTGGTCGAACAATCTTGCGAAAGGGGTCCCTATTCTTGTGTAGCGGGGGACTGAGAGGGGGTATTTTTCCAAAAATCTTTGCATTTTTTCACTGATTTCCTTTTCCTGGCGCGAGGGCCACGATTCTGTCGTTGGTGTTGGGGTCTGAAGTTCATTCCCATGTGCCGGGTGCAGGATTGGGGTATTCGCGAGGTATTCCTTGAGGCAGCATAACGCGAATTCACATCTCGAACTCCATTCTCGGTCGCGGGCCCTTTCTATTTCTCTGAGTGTCAGTTCCCCCACTGTTGTGAAATGGTTGAGGTATTGCAGTAACTTGATGAGTTCTTCCTTTTCGGCTTTGTTCCGAGGAGATTGCGTTCTTAACACGGCTCGAACTTGCCGACTGATGGTCCTCCCCGAGGTTGTGGAGGGGGTAGCTTCTTGGTTCTCCTCGATTGTCTCGAACGACTTGGCCTCATAATGGGTGGTCGCGTCCGCCAACATGTCGATATTTGGCAGGGGGAAGTCATCCTTTGGCGTAGCTTTGTTGAGATCCCGAAAATCCACACATACTCTGACTTTACCGTTGGATTTCTTGACAGTCACCAGATTTGATAACCACGTTGGATACTCGATCACCCTGATAAAACCCACACGGAGTAGCTTCTCAATCTCCTCCTTCACTTGCAAAGACCATTCCGGCTTAATACGGCGCAGCTTCTGCTTGACTGGCTTAGCGTCTGGTGCTGTCGGGATTCTGTGCTCTACGATTGAGTTGTCGAGCCTCGGCATGTCTTTATAAGACCATGCAAACACATCCACATATTCTCTGAGTAGCTCAACCAGTGCTTCCCTTTCGGCTCCGTTGAAGAAGCTTCCGATCTGCGTTTCCTTAGGCTCGGCTTCGGTTCCCAAATTCACGCATGTTAACACCTCATCGGCAGCTTGGGCTCGAGATTCTTTTTGATTAATAACCTGTTCTGAGATTTCTTTAATGTATTCGTCATTTAATGGGTCTGTGTCTGCCTCTTCTAATGAATCATTATTAACTAAGTGTATATCATTAGTTTGATTATTAGTCAATTTATCAGTTAAAAGAGTGACTATGGAGGGATACTCGGAAAGGTCGAGGGTTTCATTCATGGCAAAAGGGAAAATAGCGTTTGCAACAAGATCATAGTCTTCAGACGTAAGGTCGTCAGACTTAGAGGAAGACTCAAATTCAAAATGTAAAACACTAGACTCTGGGGACGGGGATTTTGGGTGAGTGACAGGAGATGCTGCAGGAGCGGCGACAGGAGAAGGAGTAAGCCCCAGTGTTCCCATCATAAATTCCGGAGTAGCTACAGGTCCCCCAATGATGCACCAATTCTTGAGCTTGTCCCCCATGGGTACCACCAATGTCCTTGGGTCCACCTTATATTCAGAATCGTCCCCGATGACGGCAACCATGTCTTCGTGCAGCCCCAGATTACCCATATGTTGAAGCAGATGTTGGCCGTCCCACGTCTCAGTCAAACTTGGAGTTTCTGCGGCTTCTATTGCTGGCTTGTCAAGGGTTGTGGCTTCAAGTTGATCTGCCAAGTCTTCTGCAACCTTGGTGGAGTACTCATGCCTGATGGTTCTAACTCTGCCCGTGGCTTTGTCATATTCCATGTAAGTCAGCTTCATGTTGGACCGATCGAATTCCACATCTCTGAATATCTCGAACCCTTTCTGCAATTTCCCGGTGTGGTCAATCCATGGCTCGGCGAACTCAAAACACGAAAACTCCTCGCCTTCCCTGACAAAGTAGCTATTCAGGGACAGGCGGTATGGCCGCATTTCAGGCTTTTTGTAGGGAAGCTTCATCTTTTAAAGCAATTCTATCCGTTGTTGCTCCATCTTGTCTTCAAGAGTAAGGGTGTATCCTAGACTGAACAACCCTCGATGATTAATCTCTTCAACCAATTCTGTGGGACCTTGCAAGTTCTTACCTAGCCCCAGCCCCGGTATAAAACCCATGTTACGCAGTATCTTGACAACAGGTGCCACTTTGTCCGTTGTTTTGGTGAGATCGATGGTGCAGATCTGTGCTTGAGTGACTATTTCGAAGCCATTGAAGAGTCGGCTCTCTTCCCCGTGCTGAATCTGTAAGACAGGAACGCCCTTGGTGTCCGTCCCTTGGGCAGTTACGAGATCACTGTAGATGATGGTCACTTCATTACCAGATTGAAACTTCACACACTGGTGCAGGGAAGATGGGACAGCGCCCGACTGATGTAACCATGGCCGGCCAAGGAGGAGTGAGAAGGTTGCGGTGATGTCTATGACGTGGAAGTCGGTCGGCAGGATCCTTGTTCCGATGCTAATGGGCAGGGTGACTTTTCCTATCACAGCGCGGCATGTAGAGTCATAAGCTTTGATGGTTTGCTTGGATGGGCGTAAATCAACACCATGAACGCCGACCACATCCATCATCCTTGAAGGCAGGATATTAATAGCAGAACCATTATCAATGAATACACGGGGAATCTTCTTGCCATTTACTTCGACAGTGATGTATAAAGGCTCATTATGATCAACTCCGAACACTGGCTTGTCTAGCTCCGAGAAAGTGATGATGTTTCCATAGTGGATATTACCAATCATGTGGGTGACGTCCTCCGGGGTAATAGTGGATGGTACCATGGTGGCGGCGAGGTTTTGCTCGAGCATGAGGCGATGGGCTAGGGAGGAGGTGAGTAGGGACCATAGCGAAATATGGGCTTGGGTTTGTTTGAGTTGAGTAAGGATAGGGTCTTCTTTGTCTAGGTCGGCTTGCTCGGGTTCCTTCCCAAAGACTTTCTTTGCACCCTTCGGGTCGGATTGGTACACTTGACCGGATCTTGTAAGGAGACAAACTTCCGCACGTAGCTCCTCCAAAGACAATGGCGAGTCATGACAAGGGGGCGAAACTTCGGTCTTTTCGGCCTCCTCGAAGATTTCGGCCCAAGAAAGAGGTTGAGAGGGCTTGTGCTCTCCTCCTCTAGAGATTCGACTTCACTCACTAGTTCTTCTAAAAACAACAAGTAGCAAGAAGATTCTTTATTATTAGTCATTGAAATACAACCCATCTCATCACAGTCCGCCACAACAGGCTCGGCCGGATCAGTGATCTCACTAAGTTCTACCATGAGTATATTGCTAGCTACATAATCTCTAGGGTCTTCGATGACTCCCTTGTGGATGAGCTCTTGCACGGCCTTCTTGAGTTCAAAGCATTCTTCGGTAGTGTGACCGGTGCACTTGTGGTAGTGGCAAAACTTCGACAAATCTCAACCAAGGCGGGGAAGGTGTCCTTCTAATGGTTCGAGCATTTCTAACGTCACCAATGCCATGAAGACATCCACCATCGTGAGCCCTATCTTGTCAGAGGCATCCATGAGCTCTAGGATACTAATCTCGCATGTTTGCACCATATTCACCCCACCTCCATTGTTGGGAAGAGGGTTATTCACCACATTAGGACCCTTCGGCTTCTCAATCTTCTTGTCATTGATCAACCCTTGTACTACGCGCTTCAATTGAATACAACCATCCGTTGTGTGCCCGATGTGCTTGTGATACTTGCAGAACTTGGAGGCGTCCAAATCACTTCCGGGACCGCGATCTGGACGTCGACTCTAACAATAAACTCCAAAATACCGAAGTTAAAAATTCCATTTAATACCAAAAGTGATAATCCAAAGTTTTACAAAACCAAGTTTGATAAAGACTAAATACAACGATCATAAACTTCCACAAGTTTATTCCCAACAAATAAAATATACAATCCTTAGTGACGTCATGCTTGGTACAACTACCCCAAAATGGTTACACATTTACATAATGGGAACCAACCTATATCAACCTTCCCCAAAAGAACGGATCCACCCTCGACGTCCTCTTTCTCGTGATCAGTGAGACTATTCCTTAGCACCTGGGGGGGGTTAAGGAAAAACAAAGATAAAAGGAAAGGGGGTGAGATAAATCTCAATAAGTTACTAATGCAACTACATGGCATGCTATGATGCAATATACAATAAGCAATAATAATTATCACGTATCACATAGCGTTTATCACATAACAGACAGCAGCGGAAATAAACACATAACAAAGGATATAGCCAAGGTTTTCCAAACCGGAACATCCAAATAAAGGATCGCTGCGCAGCTTCAATAATCAACCAATCATCATCTTCATAATAGCATGAAATCCGAAGAGAAAACCCCGGTACCGGAACCAATAACCATAAAAGAAGTGTCACAAGGGACGGGAGACATGCCACAAAGTCATGCTCCAAGAAGCTAAAATGCACACAAAGGAGCTAGCTCTTCTCACATCCAAGGCCAATCTGGAGGAGGGTAATAATGGGGCAAAACAATGGTCAACATCACAATGGACTTGGCCGTGCCATCATAATGTTTCGCATCGCCCAAACACACACAAAATACCAGCTGGACTTTCACGTAAAGGCTAAGTAATAAAATACTAGCACGATAAGCAACAAAGGATTCCAAAGTAGGGAATCATGCCAAGTAATCACCAAGAAGATGAAATGAACCAACAATACACAATAAAGGTGCTTCGAAGTCCAAAATAACAATCAATGAATTTCAAACACAAACTTGATCACAAAGGACCCAATTCTATCACCAAAGTGTACTACAATGTTCACTAAGGTCAACTAGAAGGACACCCAAGACTTAGACCAAAGCACGATCTTCAACCACACCAAATAACAATTGAAATATTTTTAGAGGACTGTGCGGCCGCCCAAAAGAGTATGTGCGGTCGCCCAAAAAGGCCCTCGCCACGACTAAAAGCTTTCAGAATGTTGTGCGGTCGCCCAGGAGATTTTGGGCGGTCGCCCAATAGTCTGAATTTCTGGAAATCGGGAAGAACAACATGGGTTCTTCCATTTTTCAAACCCAAACACATTTCAACCAAAAATCAAACATTCTAACTGGTATACAAATGTACCAAAACAACTCATAAGTCTAAAGGGACTCACACAACAACATTTAATCAACCAAAATCAAGAATCAAAACCACCTTCAAGATTTCACCATTTTTTATCAAAACCCAAATAAATTTCAAACAAATTCAAAACTCATCCAAACTTCACATACAACCCATCAAACATTATCTAGGCATGATATGAACATTTTAGCATTAAAATGGGGGAAAAGTAACTTACTTGATAAATCTCAAAGTTGACGGAATTCAAATCTTTTTGAGTCTACGCGATCCTATCGACGATCTAAACAATGTTTACGATTTAAGAAATGAACAATAATGGGAGGAAGATGGAGTAAATGAAGAGAGAAGAAAAAGGAAGAAAAACTTACCAATCAATGGAGAGAGAGAAGGGAGTTGGCTGGGAAATGGAAGAATAGGTGAGGGAGGAGGTGAGGGGGAGTAGGGAGGGATTAATTTGAAATATTACACCTAGCCCCCTTCCCCCACTAACTAGCTCAACTAAGATACTCCCACTATATTATTAAGACTCAACACTTCTACACTAGCCCAATTAACTCGAATAAAATGCTAGGCATAATTATTATAACACATAAGTTGCACACATAATATTTAAATAAATAATAATTTAAATAAATAAATAAGCAAATATTTAAATAATAATCATTTAATTGCTAATAAAATAGAGCCTATATTTCGGGTCGTGACATCTATGTTGCATCCTACGCAAGTTAATGATGAGCGGAGATCTTGACAATAAACACTCATCTCACCATGGCACATCCCTTGTAGGGAAATCACTTTTTTGTGCACTTTCTCTCAAAGATCTCGATTCATCATTGACTTGGGGATGACTCGACATAGACAGCACGTTAATTGACTATTAAGAAAAAGCTAGCGAAACCAACCGGTCAAAACCTAGGTGTGATACCTCTACTAGTGTGGGTTGACACGGGTTAGGTAAAAGGTTCCCACCGCTCGCGGAACGTACACGGTGAGTGGAGTAGACGAGTGACTCGAAAAGAGGGCGACAGTAGCGCACAAATTCCTGCACATCGAATACTCCGGGTAATGGGGACCTGTGCAGTGCTGACACGGACTAGTGGTAGTGTGTGGCAAGAAACTAATTCTTTTTAAGGAGAAAAGAGAGAAGTTTTTGATGTTAGGATGATGCAATGCAATGTATGAGAGAGAGAGAGAGAGAGAGAATAATGTACAAGGGAGCATAGCAGAGTTTTGTTTGACCCTAAAACTAAAGCGAAGATAACAAGGGTACATGGTACAAGGTACAAGGTACAAGTATTAACATGGCGGAGTGCGCGGGTGCATGTGTAAACATGGCAGGTGTGTGCATGTGTAAACATGGCAAGTGTGTGCATGTGTAAACATGGCAGAAGTGTAAGGTGCATGTGAGAACATAGCACAGTGTGTGCATGTGTAAACATGGCAGGTGTGTGCATGTGTTAAACATGGCAAGTGTGAGTATGTGTAAACATGGCAAGTGTGTGTGCATGTGTAAACATGGCAAGGTGTGTGCATGTGTTAAACATGGCAAGGTGTGTGCATGTGTTAAACATGGCAAGTGTGTGTGCATGTGTTAAACATGGCAAGTGTGTGTGCATGTGTTAAACATGGCAAGTGTGAGCATGTGTAAACATGGCAAGTGTGTGTGCATGTGTAAACATGGCAAGGTGTGTGCATGTGTTAAACATGGCAAGTGTGAGTATGTGTAAACATGGCAAGTGTGTGTGCATGTGAGAACATGGCAGACATCATGATGTGAACGAAAGTTAGACCCACTAAGTTTGAAAAAGTTTCAAAGCAGTCCCCAGCAGAGTCGCCACTGTGAATACGTGTGTTTGAAATTGGGAATATTCATAGTAACATTAAAATATGAGAGTCGCCACGCCGTTTTAATTAAAGCCAAAACATTGAAAAAAACATTTTTAGTGGGTTCTGGGGTCAAATTACAACAAGAGAAGAATATTGAACGTTATCACTCCTATTGCCCGAATGATCAGTCTTTCTATCATGATGAATGTGTTAGTAGTATGTTAGTGTTTGAGACCGGATCCGAAGATTGCCTACGTTCCTCTCAACGTGAGAAGCTCAGGTCAGCGTAGTTCGAGAAGAATTTAGAATAGGCAGAAGAATCGGGATCATGCATCATGAGGGGGAATTTACCTAAAGATTAGGGTTTAGAAATAGTTCCTAGATCATCCTCGGGTTGATGAACCCTCGATCATCATCGGCTATGAAATAACATGTAATTATGAAGATCGCAACCCTAAATATAGCATAAATAAGGTTTTAATCTATGAACACGAAGAACATGCGAAGAACATATTATGAACATATGAATAAGCATGCAAAGAATATGAAGAAACTATGAATAAATATGTAAGAACGTGAATATTAAAGATCTACATTAAAAATAATGCAAGAACACGAAGAAAAAGTTAGAAAACTTACCTATGTTGGCAAGAAATAAACCTTGGTCTTCTTGGTGGTTTGAATGCTAATTAGAGAGCAAAATAGTGTTTAAGAACTCCAAAATTCGTATTTAGAACTCTCAAAATCGGATCCCTAAACCAATAGCATGGGATTGGTTTATATAGTAAACTGAGGGGAGGATCTGATGGTCCAGATCATCCGGCGCAAGGTTGGCCGCCTGGCCATGGTTGAAGACGGCGACAATGTTGGCCGCGTGGCCAAGATCAACGCGTAACAATGTTGGCCGCCTGGCCAAGTCTGCAGGCTGACTTGATTTTCAAGCTAGGGTTTCACTGTTGCTTTATGGTAACCCTAAGTTGCCTATTTTGATGGATTTTGTCATAAATGAGATATTTTGGGAATCCAGGACAAGTCTTTGCAAGGTTTCTAATTCCTATAAAGTCCTTGTATTTTTGGGAAAGTCTTAATAAACTCATTTTCAGGTCGGGTACTAACAGGGTGACTCTTTTCCTCCCCCCTTGAGTCGTCATGTGGTGACCAATTTTGCGCCCCTTGAGGCATCTCGTTCCCGTTAGTGTCGTCACGTGACCATTCCCCCTTCAGCTTCGGGTCTAGGCGTCATGGCGCCACATGATAATATACCTTGGTCAAGCATTGACCTCCTCGATTTGCACCGCCATGTGGTGACCATTTCAATTGACCCAATCGCCCTTGTGACTCGGACTAGTGTGAGTACCATTTAGTCTCAAACTAGTAATGTTTTGTCCCATGTCATCCCGACTAAAAGGTCCGTTTGAAGTGAGTCGACTGAGGTCATGTTTGTCTTAGAATTCTAAACCCATTCGAACTACGGTGACCTAAGCCTCTTATCGCGTGGGACCCCTCCCTCGTAGTGAGGGGAATGTAGGCAACTTTGGCCCGGTCAATCCTTATTTAAAAAAAAAAAGAGAAAACAAAAAATGTGTGAGTCTTTTACTCAAATGAAAAAATAATGGAGATCAAGTTTTCTTAAAATAAAAGATCAAGTTTTTCCTAAAAGGCTAATCCGATAATGAAGCTTTTTTCTCAAATCATGGTTATAATTTCACCTTGAGGTTTAATATGCAAAAGTCCTTTGCGGCCTTGTCCATTGGAAACATCGACCAAGGAGCCCACATCTGAATTGGCGTCCGAGACAACCGTCCACATGAGCAATGAGATCAAACAATTGGGACACCGTCTACAAGAAGAGGCCTGTGCTTCGGAAGCCCAAAAGTGCCTACATCAAATGGAGATCTGTACCTTCGTCGAGTGCCACGCACGAAGGCTACGCACCTTGAAAGGAAATCACCAAACGGAGATGGCCAATGCAAACCCCCAACTCGTGGGTAGACGAATCCGGCAATTACAACGCCAAGCCAAGTGGAGACCTCGCGACATCCTTCCCGACGACATGGAACCCGAGTTCCCCATGGAAGACATGGAATATGCCACCGACAACTCCTCCAACAATTGAGGAAGAAAATGGATCATCGTGCTTCATGGGAACCCATACCTAAAAAAAAAAAAAAAAAGAGTATTCCAGCCTCATAGGTTCTAGATTTTCACCAAAGTCCGTCCTGGACTGTGTCTTTTCATTTTTACAAAGGTCCACACTTGGGACATGTATGTATAAAGTTATCTAAATAAAAGAGTCATTTTCCTTCTCTTCTCTCTAGACTTGAGACATTATTTGCAATATACATTTTCTCTTGAAATTGCCTTGCTTGTTATTATCAATTTGATTGCTACATCCCTAAAATGATGAATTGGCTTCTAAGCATACTAGTAAATGACGACTCATTAAGGACGAATGGACCTAACACAAATGAAAAATGCTAAATGAAAACAATTAATCTTGATGTGAATAAATGTTGTGATCAATTGGAATGAAAAAACCGTTAATGGCAAGCCTTCCCCGATACACATCCCCGATACACATTCCCCGATACACAACCCGATACACCTTTCCGATACGAATTCTCGATGCATATCAAAGGCATCCCGAGATAATGAAAAGGCAAGGATGTTGTTGCTCAACCACCAAGATTCAACCGTGATCGCGTGTGCGTGACCAACGAAAGGACTTCTCAGATCTTCAAAGTCAAAGTGAGAAGTGATAGACATTCCACCAAGGGGCTACAAATGAGCCAATGTCAAAGATAGCAAGTTGGGGCTAATATTTCCCCTCTCTCTCAAAAAAAAAATGAAAGGAGAGAAAAGAAATGAATGTATGGAAAGAAGGAAATGAAATGAATATCCACGAAGAGGAAGTTTGCCTCAAAAGCTCACCAAAGAGGGTTCACCCCAAAAGGTCCATCACAAGGAGTTCACCACAAGGCAAAGCGATCTACATCAGCAGATCAACAACATCCTTCAAAAGTACACCAACTTCAACAAAAGACGATCCAAGGCTGAAGTACGGTGATCTGAGCTCCTCAAACTAAGGGGAACGTAGGCAACCTTCGGGTCCGGTCACAACATGAAACAAAACCATCAACCGTGGTCCTCTTAAAATGACCAAGTTCTCGTCCCTTGGTCCCTTCAATGACCAATTTCCCAGACAATGACCAATTCCACCTTCTAAACACACTCTCCTCCCGATCTTGCCATTGATCGAATCTTAATCTCAATTGATCATAACATTTATACATGTTAAGGCTAATTGCTTACTATAATCTTGACTTAATGACAAACATGGTCCATTCAAGCAATCATTTGATGATATTAACTAAGGAAAATTTCAAATGTCTTGACAAGTCTTCTTCTCTACATATTAGGAAAGAACTAAACACTTGTATTCTGTCAAGCAAGGGCTTCCTTCCATTTCATTATAAATTGCTCAAAGAGCTCGCCAAAACAAAGGGACTCTCTCCAAAATAAAATGCCCTTGCATGTTTCCTCCATAAAAAAAAATATTTAAAGTCCCCGTTCTATCGAGTCGGCTGGATCACTCAAAAAAAAGGAAAAAGAGAAAGGCACCAAAAAAGTAGCCCGCTAGGCTGAAAACCCGTAAGGGCGGCCTAGGCAAAAAACAGGGTGTGCCATTAAAGACGCAAAAGTGATGCCCGCTAGGTTGAAAATCCGAAAGGTCGGCCTAGGTAAAAGAAAGGGTGCGTCATGAAAAAGGGATGGGTTCCTAACCTTACTTCAAAGGACAAAAGATGATATTGGGGCTGCCCCGCCATCGACACCGACAAAGACATGGGGCTACCCCGACATCAACGACGATGAAGACATGGGGCTACCCCGACATCAAGGACAATAAAGGCATGGGGCTACCCCGACAACGATAAAGATATGGGGCTACCCCAACATCAATGACGATGAAGACATGGGGCTACCCCGACATCAAGGACAACAAGGATATGGGGCTGCCCCAACATCAACGGTAAAAGGGTTGTCTATTCCCGATCACTCCTAAGAAATGGACAAAGTTCCGAAGGACTTTATGCATAACAAACCTCGCGGTTAAGTTAAAATCAAAAATTTGATTAACATGCTTCGTTAAAAGATTTGCCTTTAGAAATAAGCATTTCCAAATTTGCCCTTTTTGGTATCATTTATCAAAGACCATGTTTCAAGCAAAATGCTTTTGATCTTCTCTCAAAATGATTTTCCCAAAGTTTTGGACTCTTTCGTCCACAATGAGTCTTAACTGTTGCCCCTAGGCTCTTCCCCGGTGTCAAGAAAATGTGTCAACCATCCCGTAGAGTAGTGTTGACCTAACCCAAGCTTTGACTCAGAATAGTCATCATAGGTTGAGACCCTTGTCCCCGACAGTCCTTAGTCGGACGTAAGACTAGTTGCCTCATCAAACTCCCGAAAAGTGGAGTTGACCCAAGTCAAACCTTGACTTAGAATAGTCATTATAGGTTGATACCCTTGTCCCTGGCAGTCCTTAGTCAGACGTAAGACCAGTTGCCTCGTCAAACTCCCCAAAAGTGGAGTTGACCCAAGTCAAACCTTGATTTAGAATAGTCATCATAGGTTGAAGCCTTTGTCCCGGTAGTCCTTAGTCGGACGTAAGACCAGCTTTCCGGTCAAACTCCCCAAAGATGGAGTTGAACCAAGTCAAACCTAGACTTAGAATAGTCATTATAGGTTGAGCCTTTTTCCCGGCAGTCCTTAGTCGGACGTAAGACCAGTTTGCCGGTCAAACTCCCCAAAGATGGAGTTAACCCAATTCAAACCTAGACATAGAATAGTTATTATAGGTTGAGCCTTTTTCCTGGTAGTCCAAAATGATGTAAGACCATTCTGTGTATGTCAACCCTCTCCGTTGTCCCGCCTCTGAACCCGAGAGTCATGCTTCCTTATGTAAGTCAACCCTTTCCATAGAGCCAAGTTGACCATGTCCCGCCTCTGACCCCGAGAGTCACGCTTCCTTGTGTAAGTCAACCCTCTCCATAGAGCCAAGTTGACCACGTCCCGCCTCTGAACTCGCCCAGAGTCATGCTCATCCCCTTAGGAAATGATGACTGGTATCCGCCTAGCCCTTTAGGTTTGGATAGCCTTAAAAATTCTCTCTCATCCCGAACTACGTTAGGCTTGATTCCCCGCAAACGGGATATGTAGGAATCCTATACCCCTAGGTCCAGCCATGTAAACCAAATCGGTCAAGCCGTCTTCCCATCAGATTGGGATGCTTATTTTATCGACAACCCCGCTTTCCTAAAGCGACGTTACTGAGGGGATCTGTAAGTACCCCAATCTGAAACCAACCAACTTTAGAGGAATTCTTAGCACCATTCAGGGATAAACTGATAGGCTAGGACCTCACTAGGATAAACTGAAAATTCCAAGACTGCTCTGGAATTAAATTTGGAAAAAACCATAAGCTCGCTAGGCTGAGTGAGTCGTACAGATGGTTTGGGTACTAGAGGGGCTTAGCCGTACGGATGGTTTAGGCACCCTCAGTCCTTAAAAATTGAGACCCTTACTGATCATTTCAGGGGGGAGAAATTGTGATTAAAGAGTGAAAACTCTGCAGAATTGAAAACTGAGAGAAAACCACCATATAAATTGAGTGAAAAGAGAAGAAGATAGGCAAGAACCCCACCATAGGTGAAGCCTCCTTCTCCTCATCTTCTCTCCATCTCAAAATTCTTTTTATTTCTTGATTATCTTGTTTATGTTCTTGTATTGCTCTTTATTTTACCTTGTCAGGCTTGTCCGTTCAAGCACTTTTACATTCTTGTAAGACTTGTCCATTAAAGCACATATATTGCTACATATATATATATATATATATATATATATATATATATATATATATATTGTGATCCAAATCATGAAATGATTCAAGCTGCCCTCCATCTTGGTATGAGAAGTGGTTAAAACCTAGGATGATCATGATTTGTTAGTTCCTTGTTATAAAAAGCTTAAGGATCCATTTATATAGTAAAAGCATATATATATTTATGCTTATATTAAATGATCTTGGCCATGATGATCATGTTTGGGGATAAAGTCTTAATCTTTATCATCCCCATTCTTGATTTATCCCAAAATCCCCAAGTTTGGGTCATAAAGATTCAATCTTTATGTTATATTTTTGTCCCTAAAGGATTAATCTTGAATGAAAGGGCCATTTTGATGGTAAAGTTCCAATCTTTACTCATTAAATGGTCACTTTGGTTCAATAGTGCATGTTTGCCACCCTTCTTGATATTTCTCCAATGATTGCCTTGATCACCCTTAAATCCATGTTTTGAGGTTCATTTGATGATCAAAAAGCATAGGAATGAGTTTATTTATGTATTTTGGTTCAAACATAAACTGGAATCAGAACAGTTTGGTCCAGTTCCTGCAGAATGCTATGTTTCTGCCTGGAACTGGACTGTTTCTTGAAAAACTATCAAAATCCCCGGGAAGACCCCTCCTAGCCGTACGGCTAAGTTGGGTCAGAGGGATCTTTTTTTCTTTTCTATCTTGTTTTGTCAATGTTTATGCAAATAAACCCTTTTTCCTCTGCTAAAATCAATAACCAGTTAAAACTACAGTTTTCCATTAAAAACACACACACACACATGCACTTTTCGTTAACAAACATAAGGGAGACTCGGATTTGTCCGAGGCAACTTGGGTTACGTCAAAATCTTCCCAAGTCGTAACATGACCTCCGAACTCATTAATCTCTAACCATTTTCATTTGTTGGGTTAAAAGTTAACAAATGTGGTGACTCCGTTAAATATATTTAGTTCCCGTGTTTGGCTTTTCTTCCTCGAACGAACCCGTTTCGCCCCGAGGGGGAGGATCCTTACACATACGGTTGTAAAAGTAATATCCTTTAGTTTCCTTAGGATATCCCACGAAAATAAATTTATCATATTTGTGTGCAAGTTTGTCGGAGACAAGTCTTTTGACAAAAACTTCGCAACCCCAAATCGTCATGAAACACAAACTAGGTTTCTTTCCGCTCTATATCTCACATGGAGTCTTTTTGAACTGATTTACTTGGAACAAGATTTAGCGTGAAAGCGGCGGTTTCTAGTGTATAACCCCAAAAGGATATCGGAAGATCAACTTGACTCATCAATTATCGAACCATGTCTAACAAAGTCTGATTCCTCCTCTCGGACACACCATTCCATTGTGGTATTCCGGGTGGAGTCAATTGTGAAACTATTCCACAATTCTTTAGAGGATCATCAAATTCTTGACTTAAGTATTCCCCACCTTGATCCGATCAAAGTGCCTTTATTATTTTGCCAAGTTATTTTTCTACTTCATTTCGAAATATTCTAAATATCTCAAACGCTTCACTTTTATGTTTCATTAGGTAAACATACCCAAATCTACTATAATCATCGGTGAAGGTTATGGAGTATTGAAATCCTCCCCTAGCATTGCTACTTAGTGGTCCTCATACATCGGAATATATCAACCCCAATAAGTCGCTTGCCCTTTCACCCAACTTGGTAAAAGGTGTCTTAGTCATGTTTCCAAGAAGACAGGACTCGCAAGTGTCATATGACTCAAGGTCACATGAACCCAAAAGACCGTCCCCATAGAGTTATGAGATACGCTTCTCATTAACATGATCAAGAAAACAATGCCACAATTAAGTTTGATTTACATCATTAGGTTTAGATTTCTTATTTATATGATAGACATTCTCATTAAGTAGTCTCATATTCAGTGTCTCCACATTTAAACAAATGTGAGAACCACATCCGGTATCCAATACCCAGGAACTAGTAGAAAGGAGAATATCAATCATATAGAATACTTGAAGTTGATGCAGTCCAACTGCTCTTCTTCTTCTTTTGTTCTTCCTTAAAAGCCTTGCAATTACGTTTCCAATGACCAATTTCTTGATAATGAAATAATTGCATCCTTTTGTATGTCGGGTTTTACCACTATACCCTTGGCAAACTTTGACTTGCTAATCTTGGGTTTAGCAACCATTGCCTTACCCTTTCTTTTGGCACTTGGCCCTTTTTCCATCATGAACCATGGGCATTGGAGAACCTTTCTTCACTATCTTCATCTCCGCAATTTTCAGCATGTTATGCAACTCGGTGAGATTCTTATCCATTCCATCATGCTATAGTTCATCACAAAGTGATTATAACTCTTAGGCAATGAATTAAGAATGAGATCTGTAGCTCACTCCAATGAAATTGGATAGCCAAGTTTCTCAAGATGCTCCACGTAGCCTTTAATCTTAAGCATGTGAGGTCCTACTTGTTTCCCTTCACTCATTTTGCAAGAAGTGAATGCAACAATGGTTTTATACCTCTCTTACCTAGCTTACTCTTGAAACATGTCTCTTAACTCCAAGCCTATCTCATAGTCATGAGCATGAGATAACTCACATCTCTAGAATCATTACGATGTTTCTTGTGATTGTCTCTTTCTGCCCTAGGGACATTGGCTTCATGTTCAACATGAATAGGCCCATCAAGAATGTACAACTTATCTTCTTTCCTTAGAACTATTCTTAGGCTTCGGATCCAATCCATGAAGTTTGTACCATTCTCTTGAAGCTTATCCTTTTCAAGGATTGATCGCAACGAAATTGATTGAGTGTTAGTTGTCATTATCTACAACTATGCAAAATTTCCAAAATTTTACAAGTACCAATTTCATTAAAGAGATAATGATATATTTCCCCAAAAAATACTCCCACTAAATTATATAACCTTCTTATACATTCAATGTATAATATATTTAAATGGGCTAAAATCCAACTTTAATTTAATTTCAAGTCCGCTTTGGCGTGACCGCTCAAAATCAAATTAATTAGGTAGAAAACCCTATCAATCATATCCCATATGACTCTTAGATCCTTTTCTGAGATTCTTTAAGAAATCCAATTTCTAAAAGAATGTTTTAATCTCATCTTTGCCTTAGGCCCAAAACTGTTTTGACGCCTAATTAAGTCCAACCATTTTAAATTCATAGGAAACTTTTATTCACTCATCTTGCTCATACATGAATAAAATCAACGTACCTGTCTTTGGTGAGCCCACACAAAATTAACCATGTACTTACAAGTGTTTTAATCAAGGCATGTCAAAAAAGGACTTCAAATTTTCTTGAAGGTTCATCACATATAGCATACAACGCATTTATGAGCACATAAGATAAACATGTTGAGCATCAAGTTTTGTCACTAAATTAGTCTCCATTAATTTAAGCATAATATTTATGTGTCATTAGTTTCTCTATAATTATGAGGATGAGACTCTTTAAACTTTGGTTATCATCTCCAAATCAAGACAACAAGAAGTGCGGCCGAACTAAGCCATAGGCAACCACAATTCCGCACTAATTCAAGAAACCAAGAAAGTAGTCCATGTGGTCGAAACTAAGCAATAGATGGTCTCGATGAACGTAGACCAATTGCATTCACAATTCCACATGGATCTCCAATATTGAATCAAGAACTTTGTTTCTCAATTTTAGCAATTATGAACTCTTCATAATTCTAACTTCGTTTTATCTTTGAATCTTTGATTGAGATCAATTTTGGGAAACACAGTCTCGAGAACGTAGGCTAGCATCCAAAACTTGATCCAATCTTAGAACTCATAAGACTAAAACAAATAGAAATTCAAACCACAAGATCCACCACACAACCCTAAGCCCCGCCCACACACCAGAACCCTAGGTCCGGCCGGGTCAAGGCATAGGTCCGGTCGGACCTCTGCGAAAAATCCAAAAAAAATTTAAAATTCACAATTATCTTAAAATTGTTTTTCCCCGATTCAATTAAGATTTGGTGTTCTTGGTGATCCAATCACCATGATCATCAATACCTTGAATAAACCATTTATTCATGAATCTCTAGATTATCAAAACTTTGATCCAATCAAAAATTGATAACCCAAACAATTTTAAATCCACCATAATTTTTATTGCGATTGAATAGTGCGATTAAAGTTTACGAAAACAATAAACCACATAAAACGTATAATCACATAAACATCATAATTCCAATATTCAAATTATACTAGGCACATAAACAATTTATATACACACAACATGATTATGTATTGAAATAATCAACATGAACGGGGATCTGATACCACGTTGGTTTCCTATCAACATGCGCAGCAGAATAAAGCATTTAAATTTTCATGAAACCCAAAGGCCATAGATCCATTCATATGATTAAGTCAAATACATGCATAATGAATACTAGAATACTAACCCTTGATGCCTTTGTTAATCAACCTTGATTCTTTGGTGGAGACTTGAAACTTGATCCCCATTTGAATTCTAAAAACAGAGCAAGAACACGAACTTTAAAGATGATAAGTTTCACCCTATATTGGTATCTAGACCTTCGAACGAATATCAAGAACACTTGATCTTGGTTGCTAGACCGAATTGTGAAACACGCTTTCACAATTATAAGAACTATATAGAATTGTTTGTGATGTTCTTGTTCTTCACCCAAGAGATCTTAGAACAAGAAAATAACCCTTAAAACTCTTTGGAGGCTCTCACATTGTTATGTACAGATTAGGGCAACTAGAGGGGAGTTTTATACTTGTCTCACCTATTCCAAATAGTTAACAAGTGACCAAACCCGCAAGAAAATGGAACAGGAAAAACCCAAGCCGAAACAAGACTAGGTCCGCACGGGTATGCAAGTAGGTCCGGCCAGATCCAGGCATGGTCCGACCGGGTCCTATACTTGGTCCGCCCGGGGCATTAAGGTTGTCCGGCCGGGTCCTTAAAAAGGTCCGCCCGGACCAACCATTTTTCCAGATTTCCTATTTTCTCCTCTAAAGTCCTAAAATTCCTTAAAGGTGGTTCGACCCAAATTCCAATTAAGTCCTTTATGATTCGTTCTATTTGTGTGTGACCCTATAGGATTACACTAAGTTGGCAATGGGTTCAATCATAAACCCATAAGATATGATTAGGTTCTAGCAATCTGTCATACCTACCCAAATAGTGTAACTATATACAAGTTTGCATTCCTTTATAGAACATGTCACAATCCCTTTGTCCACGATGTCATTGAACACAAGTCATGGTCATCGAGTCAACTTGTATTGTTCAATACTTTCTCGATCCCGAATATGTTGATAATCCAAATGACAATGATCCAATCAATCCATTTGAGTTTGGCTAAACATTTCATCAACATCATTCTACGAGGGGCCCAAGCTTGATATCTCTCCGAAGAGAGACAAATCTATTTAGCATATTATTCTTCCCTACGTGAATCCGATTATGCCAATCATACCCTTTATAACTACCTGGTTAAATGTAGCATTTTAATATGTCAAACATAATGTTCATAAAGTGGAAGACTATAATAACTTCATTTCTAAGGATTCAAATGACATAACTAATATAAGATATATATATATGACATTGACCATGACATAAATCTTATAGAGCGGGTCATGTCCATTACCTTGTTCTCCAACAAGTACCCATAAATCTAACATGATCATTTTGACTTTATACAAGTGCTTCACAATCTCTAGGGACGGAGATTATTATAAGTAAACATGAACAACAATAATAATCAAAACATCTCTTTATTAATATGAATAAAATGATAACATATACAACGTTTAATAAACGTGGCTAGGGCACCAACACTAATAGATACCGCGAGGGAAGACCACGACCTTAGGCTAGAGCGGTGGGTTATCCTAGGATGTCTAACTTGATTTTAGAGTCGCCACCTATATTTTTAGAGGAACATAAGAAAAACCTAATATAGCATAATGTTTGTTACGAAACCAAAGATTTTTTTATGAGGTTGGGGGGTTAGGTTACTGTAGATACCCCGGGGGAGCCACGGCTTGGCTAGAGCGCGTGAGCTATCCTAGGATGTCTAACTTGTTTTAGATTGTTTAGAGTCGCCACCTATGTTTTGAGGAACATAAGAAAAACCTATTGATAATAGCCTAAGTTTGATTACGAAAACAGAGATTCTTTGTTTTGAGGTTCGGGGGTTAGATTACGAGATGGGAAGTACCGAAACACCCATCTCGCCCAACTAAAGTTGGTCTTGCTTGATCAAAATCTACATGAATGATAAACGTTCTTCTTCTTCTTCTTTAAATCGTAAAAAGGGGTTTTAAAATAGAGTTTGGAATGTAGGAGATAACTCCTTAACCAACCTCAATGAGATGAGGTGATCATTAGAGTCATGTCCCAAAATGATTTGGGTGATTGCACTTTGATAAAACAAAAAGAAAGAGAAAAGAGATGAAGTCGAGAAGAGGAAGGAAATGGTTTTTACCTAGTCTTCGAGAGACTTCAAACACTTCTTGATGAATGCCTTTGGAAATGCCTTGAAGGTAAGAAATTTGGCTTCTTTGTTGAAAATGTAAGATTTTAGAGTAAAAGATCCAAGGTCCTCAAAAATGGAGGTAAAGGGGGGTTTTTATAGGTGAAAGAAAGGTGTTTTTGGTGCCAAAACTCAGTCACCAAGAAATCTTTCCCGGGCAAAATCCTGTAAATTGAGCAAGGGAGAGAATCCTGGCCAGAAATCTGTAACTGACGCCCAGAGGCGCGCGCTTCCTGCTTTGGGGGCGGGAGGCGCGCGCGCCTGGATCCTCCTATCGGAGGCGCGCGACTCAGAGAAGGCAATTTTGACAGAATGGACTAGAAAGTCAGCCCTGTTATTCAGTTTAGTCCCTGGACTTAACGAAGTCAGTCAGGAACTTAATGGAAGTGACAGAAACTAACGAGAAACACTTAAAATGGGGAGAAACACAAGATCAAATGTGCAATCGGGGTGAGCGGTCCAAGGCGGGGTGTGTACAGTTACAGAATGAGAAGTACTTAAAACACTCATTGCACCCCACTAGCGTCGGTCTTGCAAATAAGTGTTCTACATAAATAAAAAGGGTGTTCTTCCTATGCTTTTAAAGATGATTTTTTGGGCTAAAAATAATATTTTGAATGTAGGGAGATAAATGATTGGTTAACTTCAATGCAGTGAAGTAACCTTTGATGTCATGTCCCAAAATATTTGGGTTGATTGCACGTTTAATAAAAGAAGAAGGAGGAGATTAAGTAGAGAGTGAAAGAGAGGTGACATACCTAAGCTCTTCAAGAACTTCAAATTTAGGAGATGCCTTTTGATAAAAAAAATGCTTAGTCTTCTTTTATGATGTTTATCCAAAACTAGTGGTCCCTTATAATGGATGAAGAGGGGAACATTTATAGGTGAGAAAAGATGTTTTTGTTGCCAAAACAGGGTCAATAATTAGAGATTTTCTGGGCAAAATCGACATTGATGAGCAGGGGAGAGATTCTTGGGAAAAATTCGTAGCTGATGACTAGAAGCGCGCGCCCTCTGACATGAGGGTGGAAGGCACGCGCCCCTGACACAAGAGGGCGGAGGTGCTCGACTATGAAATTGTTTTTTTGACGGAATGGACCGGAAAGTTAGAATTGTTATTCAATTTAGCCCCCAGAATTGACAGAGTCAAGCATGAACTTAACAAAAGTAACAGAAACTAACGAAAAACACTTAAAACAAAGTAAAAACACAAATTAAGTGTGCAATCTGAGTGAGTGGTCCAAGGCAGGGTGTCTACGCATACACGTCTTGAACTTATTAGAAAGACCCATTGTTGGGTGAAATAAATGAATTCAAATATATTCTTCTTATTTCATAAATTGGATACTAAACCTTTTGAAATTTCTTTGATCAAACATTTTTTCTCAATATTTTCGACACAATGTAAAACGGCATTGTTGGGTCATTGCACACTTTGATGAAAGATAACAGAAGAGTTGGAGATGAGAGAAATAGAGAGAAAGAGAGAGATAGAAAAGTACCTAAACGTCAAGAGTCTTCAATAGCTTCTTTGGATAAAATGCTTGAGAATGCCTTAAGAGTTTTGGTATAATTCTTTTGTGATCATAAAAGTCCTCCTTTTGGTAGAGTTTTCTTATGTTGAAAAGTGTCTCAAAAAAGTGTCTAAAAAAGTCTCGCCTTGAAAGGTTGGAGAAGAGGGGTTTTTATAGTTTAAAACAAGATGTTTTTGGTGCCAAAACGAAGTCACAAAGATTAATTTCCCGGGCAAAATCATGTAAAATGAGCAAGGGAGGGATTCTTGGACAGAATCTGTAACTGACACCCAGATGCGCGCGTTTCCTGCCTTGAGGGCGGGACACGCACGCTTCTGACCCATAACGGCGGAGGCGCATGACTTCAAAATGGCTTTTTTGACAGAATGGACTAGAAAGTCAGCACTGTTATTCAGTTTAGTCCCTGGACTTAACGAAAGTAACAGAAGCTAATGAAAAACACTTAAAATAGGAAGAAACACAAAATCAAATGTGCAATCGGGGTAAGCGGTCTAAGGCGGGGTGTCTACAGAGCCCCTCGGCGGCGTGGATTGCGAAGCAAAATGCGCCGACGAAAGAAAGACATCCACCGAGGACATCACCAAGAAAAAGCAAAGACTTGATAAAAACAAGAATTTGGAATTACAAAGGATAGAGGTGTGCTCCCTGTATGAGCAACTTTTGCTGATAAAAGAGGTACGGTGGTATGAGACGGCCCACCGTGGCCAACGTTTAAAGTCCGTTGAGCGGACTGGCTGGAACCGTTAGGGGATCCGTTCACCGAGTTTAAAGTTCGTTGAGCAGACTAGATGGAACCGTTAGGGGATCCGTTCGTCAAGTTTAAAGTCCGTTGAGCGGACTGGATGGAGCCGTTAGGGGATCCGTTCGTCGAGTTTAATGTCCGTTGAGAAGATTGGCTGGAACCATTAGGGGATCCGTTCGCCGAGTTTAAAGTCCGTTGAGCAGACTGTCTAGAGCCGTTAGGGGATCCATTCACCAAGTTTAAAGTCCGTTGAGCAGACTGGCTGGAGCCGTTAGGGGATCCGTTCGCTAAGTTTAAAGTCCATTGAGCGGACTGGTTGGAGCCGTTGGGGGATCCGTTTGCCAAGTTTAAAGTCTGTTGATCGGACTAGCTGGAACCGTTAGGGTATTCATTCGCCGAGTTTAAAGTCCATTGAGCGGACTAGCTGATGAGAAGGTGGTGATTTCAGTGGTTCACCATGGACCAAATTGTTGTTTGAAACTGGACTTGCTATTTTTTGCTGGGTTTGATGTATGCTGTTCGGAGCCGCACTTGCTGTTGTCTGCTGTTCGGAGCCGCATTTGCTGTTGTGGGCTCAGTTGACCGCGGACCAAAAAATTTGTTTCCCTTTTGAGAGGAAATACCGAGATTGACCTTGACTTTTGGGAAAGACACACCCTAGTTTAAGTTCAGTGGGAGTTTCTATCTTGTTTCAATTTAGACATGCCTTAGGGGCAGACCAAATTAATGTGTGCCCAACTGTGTCTTGGAGAGTGGAGCTTTTGTCTTGATCCAGCTGATTCTGGGAATGTCCGGACTCTGTTCCTATGTGATTTCTTTCTTTGACAAGGGCCAGTTGAGGCATTTCTAAAATGGCACGCGGGTGCCCTGCTTGTGATTGTGGGATGCGCGCATTTCCCATATGGGTGGCAAGAGGCACGCGCTTCTGGGGAGAGAATTCTGGGGCTTGACATTTGCTGGCCAAAAGATCTCCAACAGCTATAATATCAGCCTCTGATCGAAACTATTCCCCCAACAGCTATTTTCTGCCATTCTTGAACACTTTTTTCTTGCTTGATTTTTTTTTTTGTAATCCACATTTTCCATGGCATCCAACCTTTTAACCCTTGATGCCAAGGTTGTTAGTGACTACGAGAAGGACTTGTCGACCTTCGTGTATTCTTTCAAGACTCATCCTAAGAAGGCCTTCGTCAAAGACTTTGAATTCCGTATTCTCTTCACATTACAGACTTTAAAGCCGGATTAGGATTTGTTGAAGGCCGCTACAGCCTTTTAGGATTGTGACTGTCACACTTTTAACTTTTCGGCGAATGAAATGGTACCAACTGTTGATTGACTTTGGTGCCATTCTTGGTATGCCACTGGTGGGTCAGATTTCCGTTCCTAAATTCCATCGAGGTTTGATTGACTCTCGGTCTGATTTGTTGAACCTTCCTACTCGAGATGTGAGGAAGATGTTGCATGGTACCGTGGCTGACATAACTGAGTTGCTGATATTCTTTAGTTTGCATTCGGAGAATACAATGATTCAGTCCTTTAAGAGGAATGCTTTAGCTGTTTGTCTTTTTAGTGAGGTTTTGTTCGTCACACCTTTTGGTACTGCGGAAACACAGCTAGCTGAGATCGTTTTGCAGGCAAAGGAGCAGCAGTTCAGCATAGTCCCTCTTATAGTGGGGGAAACCCTGCATGGTCTGGATGAGTTACATCGGACGGGTGAGATGTGTCGGGGAAGCCCCTTGTTTTTAACCATATGTCTTCGGGAGCATTTCACGATTTATTCTCCAGAGGGTGATCTGTCTCCTTTCGCTGTTCATAGGAGGAAACTACTGATCTGAGACTTAGGTAAGGGCGATAGGAAGAAATTCTTTGCTTCTCGGGCATCAGCCGACATTGAGTGGTTCCCTCCTTCTTGGGGACTTCGTCCTTTTGTGGAATGGACTTTGGGTTTTAGGTATGTGGTCCTTCCCGGTCTCAGGGATTCTTCGTTCTATCAGCCGGAGCAAGTTCTAAGGCAGTTCAGTCGCTAGCAGATTATTCCTTTCCCGAGGAGCGGGGTGCTCCGTCCAGTCTCATACATATGTCCAGACTTTTCGAGGGAGCTTCAGTCGGCTTGGGGAGGTGACCGCCATCATTAGACTTCTGCACCTATTCATCGGGGTAGTATTTTTCTTCCCGAGTGTTACTTGGATCATTTGTTCAGCACCCTTTATTGCGGTATCACTTGGGTTGACACGCTTCGGGCTCAGTTGCTAGGGAAGGACTTTGAGCCTAGTAGTGTTTTGAGGTATAAAGAGGCTGCTGCTGATTCGAACAATATTATGGCTGATCCCTTTGGCAATCACTTTTATGCTCGGAGGCGCCTTGCTGCGCAGAAGGTCGTGGTCCGTCTCAGTGTTCCTAGGTCACCGAAGAGGAATAGGATTGAGAGCCGTTCGGGTGGTCCTTCAAAAGCTAAGAAGAAATTAGATTTTTCCTAGTACCCCAAGATTGCAATTAATAGACCACTTGTTTAGGATTTTAATGTTTTATGTCTTTTATGCTCAACATTATCCGTTGTAATGGTAAAAATGATTCAAGAATTGAATAAAATTGCGTCTTGTTTATGAAATGATTGTTTTAGACCGCACCCGAAGGTTGGCTACGTTCCTCCCGTAGAGAGGCTCAGGTCTCTGTTGTTCAACCAAATGAAGACCATTTTTTTTTGTACACCTTGTTTTTTGCCTAGACCGCCCTTTCAGGTTTTCAATCTAGTGGGTTTCTTTTTTCCACTTGCTCTAATTTTTGCCTAGGCCGCCCTTGCGGGTTTCCAACCTAGCGAGCGTTTTTTTTTTTTTTTTTTTTTTTTATATATATGGTCCTCATTTGTTAAGCGTAGAATTTCTTGAGCTTGTCGAGGTGGGCCTCTTTTGGTAACTGATCGCCATCTAAGTCCACGAGTCGGACTACACTGCCACTTAGTACCTTCTTGACCACGTACGGACCGATCCATCGGGGTCCCCTTTTCCCAAGGGGATTCATGGCATTGGGAGGATGTTGTCTTAGGACCAAGTCTCCCGAGTAGGGCTAGTTGTTCATACCGACTTTGCATCCAATCAACCTCGTTGACTTGATTTTCGAGCAAGACTCATAAGGAGGGAACTTCAAGTTCGACTGGGAGTATGGCTTCAGAACCATAAACCAATGTGTACGGGGTCTCTCCCGTTGCTGACCGGATTGATGTTCGGTAGCCCCACAATGCCAGTGGTAACTTCTTGGGCCAATCCCTTCGTGTTGAGGCCATTTTCCGTATGATGATCTCAATCGTCTTGTTTGCTGCATCGGCCGCTCCATTAGCTTGGGGGCGGTACGGGGATGACTTGTGCTTGGTAATTTTGTAATCAACCAAAAGTTCATCCATTTCCTTTTCAAAGTGTGAACCATTGTCGGAGATGATCTCATGAGCAATACTGTATCAGCACTTGATGTTGTTATTCACGAATTCGGCCACTTTCTTGGCGTTGAGAACTCGGTAAGCTTGTGCTTCGACCCACTTTGTGAAATAATCCACGGCCACTAGAATGAATGATTGTCCGTTGCTTCCCGTAGGATGGACTTTGCCGATGATATCTATGCCCCAGCAAAAGAACGGTCACTGTGTGGTCATGTTGTACAGTTGCGAAGGTGGAGCATGCTGCAAATTGGCATGCAATTGTCACTTGGCGCACTTCTTGACTTTTTCGATATAGTCTCTTTCCATGGTGATCCAATAATAGCCAATACGGATTATCTTCTTGGATAACATGATCCCATTCTATTGGGTTTCGTGCAATCATGCGCAGCGGAAGATAGACATGAATGAAACCCAATAGCCTAGATCGCTATGAACAATAATTCATAATAACAAGATGAAAGAAACTAACCCTTGTAGATCGTTATGTATAATTTGTATTAAGCGTTAAGACAAACGCCCTCTACCGGTGATCCACACAACGAACAGATTTCAAGAACGCTTTCTTGAACTTGACTGCTAAGTCTTCGGATTGATCAACGATGTTGAAGAACGATTCTTCAAAGCTCCTAATTATTATTGTGACATGATAATTGAGAGTAATCAATCACAATAACCCAAGAATATAATGTGTGATTTCTTTCTCTAAGAAAGACTTTGGAAGTGATCAAATCAACAACTAGGGAACAATTCCCGTCAATCTGTATTTATATTCAAGGGGTTTCAGAAACCCTTTAGGACTTAGGTTTTCTTGTTCAACAAGAGTTTTCCTAAAAACTGATTCTGCCGGCAAAACCATCCGTACGGATGTTTCTGGAAGCATCCAGATTCATCCGTACGGATCCTTTCAGCAGGATCCGTTTTACTTCGTTTTTCGCTCCTTTTAATTATCTGTTCTGCGTGTGTGACCCAATAGGATTATACTAAGTTGTCAACGAGTCCGAACCTGCAAACCTCGTAAGTCATAAGCGGACTCTAGCAAGCCATTATGACTACCCAATTAGTATAACTTTGAACTCCAAAGTTTCCTAAAATAGAACATAACACAATCTCTTTGTTACATGATGTCTATTGAACGTATGCCATGGTCAATGGTCAACTTACATTTGTTCAATGCTTTCTCAATCTTGAATGTATTGATAATACAAATCTTATTTGAGCACGGCCATGCATTTCATCAATACCATTCATCGAGTGGCCAAAGCTTGACATCTCTCTTGACGAGGAACAAATCCCATCTTGGCTTATTACTCTTCCCTACATGATTCTGATTATGCCAATCATATTCTTTATAGCTATCCGGTTAGGGATAATGCTTGGATATGTCAAACGTAATGTTCATCATGTGGAAGACTGTAATAACCTCAGGTCTAAAGATTCCAGTGATATAACTATATGAGACTTAATTATGACATTGTGACCATGACATAAATCTCATAGGGGTCAGTCCTGTATTTGTTCTCCAACAAATACCCATAAGTCTAATTGTATCCCATACACCATAATCATCATATAATTATCTATTAAACTTATACTAATAATTAATCATAATTATTAGGGACGGGGATTATTATAATAAACATGCAAAAGACATAATAATCAAACATTCAATATCTTTATAAATAATAACATTTGTTTTACAAACAACATGCCTAGGGCATAACACCAACAATCTCCCACTTGCACTAGGCCTAATTAATATATCGAATACCCATAGACCTAACATGACCATCATGCTTTGCATGTGGAAGACCCTTTGTCAATGGGTCTGCAATATTATCATCAGTTGGTACTCTGCATATATTTACGTCTCCTCTATCAACGATCTCTCAAATGATATGAAAACGCCTAAGTATGTGTTTGGATTTTTGATGCGATCTAGGTTCCTTTGCTTGAGCAATAGAACCATTATTATCACAATAAAGGTCTATTGGATTAGCAATGCTAGGAACCACCTCTAGTTCACCAATGAACTTTTTAATCCAAACAGCCTCTTTAGCAGCATCGGATGCAGCAATATACTCAGCTTCAGTTGTACAATCTGCCATGGTACTTTGCTTAGAACTCTTCTAGCTAACAGCACCTCCATTAAGCATAAATACAAATCTAGATTGCGATCTAGAATCATCCTTGTCTGTTTGGAAGCTTGCATCTGTGTAACCACTTACAACAAGATCATCTTCCATTCCTCCTTACACCAAGAACGAATCTTTAGTCCTTCGCAAGTACTTAAGAATCGTCTTGACTGCAATCTAGTGACTCTCACCAGGATCTGATTGGTATCTGCTCGTCATGCTCAAAGCATACGAGACATCGGGTCTAGTACATATCATGGCATACATGATGGATCCAATAGCAGAAGCGTATGGAATCTCAATCATTCTCTCACGCTCATCAGTTGTCTTAGGACACTGATTCTTGCTTAGAGATATACCATGACCTACTGGAAAATTTCCTCTCTTAGAGTTTTCTATGCGGAATCTCTTAAGAACTTTGTCAATATATGTATCTTGACTTAAACCAATCAATTTCTTAGATCTATCACGATAGATCCTTATGCCAAGGATGTAGGCGGATTCTCCCATATCTTTCATTGAGAAACACTTTCCTAACCAAGTCTTTACAGACTGCAGTGCAGGAATGTCATTTCCATAGAGTAATATGTCATCAACATATAGCACAAGAAATAGTACTATGCTCCCACTAATCTTCTTGTATACACAAGGTTCATCTTCGTTCTTGATGAAGCCAAACTCTTTGACCGATTCATCAAATCGAAGAGCAACTCCTAGAGGCTTGCTTCAATCCATAAATGGATCTTTGTAATTTGCATACTTTGTTAGAATTTTCTGGTATTACAAAACCTTCAGGTTGTGTCATATAAACATCCTCAAGTAATTTCCCATAAAGGAACGAGGTTTTGACATCCATTTTCCATATCTCATAGTCAAAATATGCGGCTATGGCAAGTAAAATTCTTATAGACTTGATCATTGCTACAGGCGAAAAGGTTTCATCATAGTCGATTCCATGAATCTGCCTATAGCCTTTCGCTACAAGTCTAGCTTTATAAGTATGCACCTTTCCATCCATGTCAGTCTTCTTTTTGAAAACCCACTTGCATTCTATGGTTTTTACACCTTCGGGCGCATCAATCAAGTTCCTAACTTGATTGTCATACATGGACTTAATTTCAGATTCCATGGCTCCAAGCCATTTATCTGAATCAGGAGCGGACATCGCTTCTTGGTAGGAGGTAGGTTCGTCATCAACTATGACATCCACTTCATTGGTATCCGTCATGAGAAATCTATATCTCTCAGGTTCGGATCGCACCCTACCAGTTCTGCGAGGAACTTGAGTATTCTGAATAGGTTCCACAACTCCTTATGAAACTTGTTCAGATCCAACATTTTGTTCCATGTTATTTTCGGGTTCTCGAACCTCTTCGAGATTAATTTTATCCCACTAATTCCTTTGGAGAGAAACTCTTTCGCTAGAAAGGTACCATGACGGGCAACAAACACTTTGTTTTCTTTGCGGTTGTAAAAGTAATAACCCTTAGTTTCCTTATGGTAACCAACGAAAATACATTTATCGGATCTTAGTGCAAGTTTGTCAGAGATTAATCTCTTAACATAAGCCTCACAACCCCAAATCTTCATGAAAGACAAACTAGGTTTTCTTCCATTCCACATCTCATGTGGGGTCTTTGGAACAGATTTAGTTGGAACATCATTTAGTGTAAGAGCGGCGGTATCTAATGCATATCCCCAAAAGGTTAAAGGAAGATCAACTTGACTCATCATGGATCGGACCATATCTAATAAAGTCCTATTTCTCCGCTCAGACACACCATTCCATTGTGGTGTTCCAGGTGGATTTAATTGTGAAACAATTCCACAATCTTTAAGATGATTATCAAACTCTTGGCTTTAATATTCTCCACCTCGATCAGATCGAAGTGCTTTAATAGTTTTACCAAGTTGATTTTGTACTTCATTTTGAAATATTCTAAATATCTTAAAAGATTCACTTTTATGTTTCATTAAGTAGACATATCCATATCTACTAAAGTCATCAGTAAAAGTTATGAAGTATTGATATCCTCCCCTAGCACTGCTGCTCATTGGTCCACACACATCAGTATGTATGAGTCCCAATAAGTCACTAGCCCTTTCACTACTCTTAGTAAAAGGTGCCTTAGTCATTTTCCAAGTAAACAAGACTCACAAGTTTCATATGATTCAAAGTCATGTGAATCTAAAAGTCCGTCCCCATGGAGTTTTGAGATACGCTTCTCATTAATATGACCAATACGGCAATGCCACAAATAAGTATGATTTACATCATTAGGTTTGGATTTCTTATTTACATTACAAATATTCTCATTATTTCCATTCTCAACATCAAGAACATAAAGGCCATTAAATGAACATGCATTACAATAAAGCATATCATTTAAATAAATAGAAAACTTCTTATTTTTAATAAGAAAACTATAACCTTCATTATCCAAACAAGAAACTGAAATAATATTTCTACTCAAATCCGGAACGTAGTAACAATTGTTCAAAACAAGAATTAATCCGCAAGGTAAAATGACATCATATGTTCCTACGGCTAATGCAGCAACTCTTGCTCCATTCCCCACGCGTAGGTCCACTTTGCCATCTTTGAGTAGCCTCCTATTCCTTAGTGCCTTCACATTCAAACAAATGTGAGATCCACATCTAGTATTTAATACCCAGGAACTAGAAGTAGAAAGTAGAATATCTATAACATAGATACCTGAAGTAGACGCAGTCCCACTGCTCTTCTTTCTTCTTTAACTCTTCCTTGTAAACCTTTCAATTTCTTTTCCAATGACCAATCTCATTGCAGTAGAAACAGATTACATCCTTTTGGGAAGTAGGTTTAGCCACATCAGCATTGGCAACAATTGCCTTGCCAATCTTAGGTTTGACAACTTTTGTCTTAACCCCTTTGCCTTTGCCTTTAGAGCCTTTTCTTCCTTTTGTCACTATGAGCACAGGAGCGACCTCTTTACCGATTTACTTTTCCGCTGTCTTTAGCATCCCATGCAACTCGGACAGGGACTTATCCATCCCATGCATATTAAAATTCATGACGAGCTGATTATAGCTTTTGGGCAATGAATTAAGAATAAAATTAGTGGCCAACTCAATATCAATGGGATGGCCAAGCCTCTCTAGATGCTCAAAGTGAGCCTTCATAATTAAAACATGAGGGCCCACAGACTGCCCTTCGCTCATCTTGCATGAAACCAAGGCAGCTATAGTGTCAAACCTTTATTGCCTTGCTTGTTCTTGAAACATATCTTTCAACGAAGCAGCAAGGTCAAATGCCTCCAAGTTTTCAAGAGTCTTCTGAAGCTCTGGACACATGGCCGCAAGCATAAGACAACCCACCTCACGAGAATCACTTTTGTGTTTCTTGTAGGCGTTTCTCTCATCCTTGGGTGCATTAGAAGCAGGATAGAGCTTGTCCTCATGCTTTAGAACAATTCTAAGGCTACAGATCCAATCCGTGTAGTTAGCTCCATTTTCCTGAAGTTTTTCCTTCTCAATGATAGATCGCAATGATAAAGAACCAGTACTTTGAGCCATTATCTATAATTATGCAAACATATAATTAAATATAAGTACCAACTTAATTAAAGATATTATAAGTATTTCACAAATACTCCCACTAAATTATATAACCTTCAAATACATCTAATGTATCATATAATTAAAATGGGCTAAGATCCATATTTTACTTAACTTTGAGTCGGCTAGGGCACGACTGCTCAAAATAAGTTATTTAGGTAGACAACTCCTTGTCAATCATATCATATATGACTCTTAGATCTTTTATGAGATTTCAGACATCATATGTCTAAACATGATTTAATCTCATCTGTGCCTTAGGCCCAAAACTGTTTTGATAGCGTAATTAAGTTAAACCATTTTAAACGTATAGGAATCACTGTTTCCTCATCTTGCTTATAGATGAATAGAATTAATGTGCCTACGCTAGGGCGTAACCCACATAAAACTACCCATGTACTCACAAGTGTTTTAATCATGGATTGGCACATAACTTAAATTTTAAGAAGGTTCACACACAAAAAGTTAATCAATTAACCGAATTAATTTTATGTGACATTAGTTTCGCTAGTTGAGGATTAAATTCTGAAACCTTTGAGATTACTCCAATCTTAAACTCCTTTAAGATTCTAATCTCTATGTCTAGACTTCTAAACTTACATCTATTTTAGGAAACAGGGTTTCAAAGACCAGCCATCTGAAATGGATCAAATAAGTATAGTCTAAACCTTCCGCAGAGCATCTTGAAATTGAGAGCACAAACCGTACGGTCGAAACTAAGCCAAAAGGCATCCACATTCCCGTACTACGATCAAGAAACCAAGCAACTTCTCTATACGGTCGAAACTAAGCCAAAAGGCATCCACATTTCCGTATAGATTGGCCACTTGTCTCAAGATCTTTTATTGTCTCTTAATCTCACAGATTACAGCAGTTCTAAACTCTTTAGAACTCTGATTTCTGCAGTTACTTTGAATTCTTCGTAGAAAACTGTTTCAGGAAACACGGTTTCGAAAACCAGCCGTCTGAAACCAGTTTCTGTTTCTAGGTTCGAATTCTGCAAACAATTTGCAAAACAATCTGAACATGAGAAGTTAGTATGAAATTTGAGAATGAACCAAACCATCCGAACAGATTAGTTTGGAGGCTCCCAAACCATCCGTACGGATTCTTAGGTAGAATCCCAGTTTTTCCATATTTTCAGATTTCAGAAATTCGATCAATCTTAATATCGTGTTTATACATAATCAGATTACAGAAACATGAAATTGCAGATTACGAATTTTAACCCATCTAATTCATATATTCAATAACCAATTTAGTCTGCATACAAATTAGATCAAGATCATCAATAAAATAATCCAATTACAACATGATAATCTAAGCATGCAATCATACATATTAATAAAATCAATATTACAACCACATCAACTAGCATGCATATTTTATATCTCATATAAAATTCATCACATAAATTCATCTATCTCATGATCATACCAATTAAATAATCGCATTAAATAATTATATCATGATAATATTAGAATTATTGATCATCAACGGGGCTCTGATACCACTGTTGGGTTTCGTACAATCATGCGCAGCGGAAGATAGACATGAATGAAACCCAATAGCCTAGATCCGCTATGAACAATAATTCATAATAACAAGATGAAATACACTAACCCTTGTAGATCGTTATATAAAACTTGGATTAAGCGTTAAGACAAACGTCCTCTACCGGTGATCCACACAACGAACAGATTTCAAGAACGCTTTTTTGAACTTGACTGCTAGGTCTTCGGATTGATCAACGATGTTGAAGAACGATTCTTCAAAGCTCCTAATTATTATTGTGACTTGATAATTAAGATTAATCAATCACAATAACCCAAGAATATAATGTGTGATTTCTTTCTCTAAGAAGGACTTTGGAATTGATCAAATCAACAACTAGGGAACAATTCCCGTCAGTCTGTATTTATATTCAAGGGGTTTCAGAAACCCTTTAGGACTTAGGTTTTCTTGTTCAACAAGAATTTTCCTAAAAACTGATTCTGCCGGCAAAACCATCCGTACAGATGTTTCTGGAAGCATCCAGATTCATCCGTACGGATCCTTTTAGCAGGATCCGTTTTACTTCGTTTTTCGCTCCTTTTAATTATATGTTCTGCGTGTGTGACCCAATAGGATTACACAATCTCTTTGTTACACGATGTCTATTGAACGTAAGCCATGGTCAATGGTCAACTTACATTTGTTCAATGCTTTCTCGATCCTGAATGTATTGATAATACAAATCTTATTTGAGCACGGCCATGCATTTCATCAATACCATTCATCGACTGGCCAAAGCTTGACATCTCTCTTGACGAGGAACAAATCCCATCTTGGCTTATTACTCTTCCCTACATGATTCCTATTATGCCAATCATATTTTTTATAGCTATCCGGTTAGGGATAACGTTTGAATATGTCAAACGTAATGTTCATCATATGGAAGACTGTAATAACCTCAGGTCTAAAGATTCTAGTGATATAACTATATGAGACTTAATTATGACATTGTGACCATGACATAAATCTCATAGGGGTCAGTCCAGTATTTGTTCTCCAACAAATACCCATAAGTTTAATTGTATACCATACACCATAATCATCATATGATTATCTATTAAACTTATACTAATAATTAATCATAATTATCATGGACGGGGAGTATTATAATAAACATGCAAAAGACATAATAATCAAACATTCAATATCTTTATAAATAATAACATTTGTTTTACAAACAACATGCCTACGGCATAACACCAGCACATTCATATGGGGTCCACACTTGCCTTTGTGGACTTCATGCATTATTTATTGAGCTTCAGTCTCATTTGCACATAAGAGATTGATCCCTTCATGATGTCTCTTGTAGACTCGGTTCCCAAATAGCATGTATCTCGCGGCTAACTTTTGTAATGCCACTTGAGCTTTCTTATTGTTGTCTTCAGGGAAAGTGTCGTCCTTGAGGAAGTTCATGATGTTCGTGTACCACGGGGGGCTTGTTTGGACTTCATTGATCTCAATGTTCTTGCAATAAGCTGGACTAGTCCTTCTTGAAATTATGAAGGGTTTCACCATTTTTCCTTTGGGCACCTCAACCAGTGAGGCTATGGTAGCCAGTGCATCGGCGAAGCGGTTCTTGTCCCTTGACAGATAATTGAACGTGATGTCTTGAAACTTTTCAACCAACTCTTCGAGGTGTGTACAATACTGTTGGAGAGTCGCGTCTTGGATTTTCCATTTTCCAGATGTCTGATTGATAAGGAGTGGAGAATCACCGAATACTTCCAAATCTGTGACATTTCTTTCAAGGGCAGCTTCTATCCGCGCTATACATGCTTCTGTAGACACCCCGCCTTGGACCTCTCACCCCGATTGCATACAAAGTATTTTTATTCAACTTATTTTTATTGATTTCTGTTACTTCGGTTAAGTTCCTAACAGATTCCGTTAGTTTTGGACTAAACTGCATAACAGAGTTAACTTTTAGGGTCATTCTGTCATTCTGTCATTTTTCACCCGCGGGTGCTTCCGGCACTGCCAGTGAGCCGCGCGCGCGTCCCGCCTCAAAAGCTGGACCCGCGCGCTTCCCACTTTGGCAGTAACGGATTGCACCTTATTTCCCTCCCTTTTCTTATTTACAAACATCTTTTCTTGATCACCAAAAACCACCTTTTTACATCCACATTCATCCCCCCTTTTCTCATTAACTCCCAATCCCAAATTCTAAGCCTTTTCCCAAAAACTAATATTTCTTTCATTTATTATTTGATTTCTTTTATTTCTTTTATTTTTCTTTTATTCATTTATCTTATTTGTGATTGGCTCATTCTATTTCACATGGATGACCAATTTCCCTCCATCATTTCCCTCTCTTTTTTACCTATAAAAACCATCATCTTCTACCTTGGAAAGGGACTCTTTTTGGACTTCTTTTTGGAACTTCTTTTTTGGACTCCAACCTTGATTCACCAACTACATTATACACAAATTCTCCCAACAAGAGTTCTTAGTAACAAGACTCTACACAAACTGTTCTACAACAATTTCATTACAACAACAACACTTACAAGTCAAGGTTCCAAGTCCTCTTTCTCAAGGTACAACTCCATTTTCTTCCTTTGTTTTCTTCTTCTTGATGTATGCAATCCCCATTAATGGGACATGACCAACATGACTACTTCACATATTGAAGTTAGTTAAGGTTATCTCCCTACATTTTAATCTTAACTTTAATTCACCATGTTAATTTCTCTTCATCTCTTAATATAATTCTTTAACATTACTTGTTACATGTAATCTTTATCATTAAATAAATAAAACAATTCTATTTTATTTCCCCTTTATTTCCTCTTTTCTTCTCATCACAATTGTTAGCACATTTCTATTTAATTAATTGAAGGACATGTAAATATTAGAACACCAATAGTAGCAAGACCCGCGTAAGAGGGGCAGAGTGGGTGTTTAAGTACTTCCCACTCCGTCACCTAACCCCCGAACCCTTCTCTCCCGAATCTCTGGTTTTGTACATAAATTAGGCTATTTCTAGGTTTTTCTTATGTTCCTTTAAAAAGATAGGTGGCGACTCTAAACAATCTAAAACAAGTTAGACATCCTAGGATAATTCACCGCTCTAGCCAAGCCGTGGTTCCCCGGGGTATCTACAGTGGCGACTCCGCTGGGGAACGATTTAGAGGGTTAAACTTGCGTTCTTAACTTTTGGTGTTCTTTTATTCTGTTTTCTGGGCATTCTGGTAAAAGGGGTAGGAAGCGCACGCCTCCGGCCTTCTTGGCCTAAAG
Organism: Campanula takesimana; assembly: GCA_026119855.1. NCBI lineage: Eukaryota > Viridiplantae > Streptophyta > Magnoliopsida > Asterales > Campanulaceae > Campanula > Campanula takesimana. The sequence continues at coordinate 49,351 of JAOWBW010001018.1, forward strand.
CGCGCGCGTCCGACCCTTATTACCAGAATCGCCCGCCTCCTTTCTTGTCCTTCAATTCCATGTTTCTGTGCTAACAATTACTGCAGGGGAAAGAATTTTTTATTTAGGGTCAAGGCAATCCCTTGAACCCACTGATTCGCAGGTACTGACCAGAATCGGGCGCCTCTGCCCCTCTTTGTCTACCGCGCGCGCCTTCCGCATAGGCCACCCAATGCGCGCGCTTCTGGGCGCATTCCCGGAACAGAACAGTGCCCAGAAACAGAACAGAATGACAGTGTGTGGGCACCGGGCCTGCATACAATTTCTTTTACTTTCTGTTTATTTTTATCGGTCACACGGGTGATTCGAAAGTTGTAATTATGTGCTTATTTGTTTTTTTATTTATTTCTTTTGAAAAAAAAAAATGTTTTGTCACATGTTAGACCTCACACTACATGCACATATTCCTATCAACTGCTCACAATCGAGTCGCACAAGTCCAACCCCAAACCCGTCGAGGCCCGTCCTAGGAAGTTTCATGCTCCACTCGACCTTGGCTCTTTCGAAGCGGTAAACCTCAGCCCGTGGCGTAGTTCACGACTACATGCCGGGGGTGACCTTTAAGCCTCATATTCAAGCCGAGCACAAACCACACAATTCTAGTTTAGGGTCTAACACTCCGTGACTCAAGTCGGTTTTCATGTACCGAGATTTCCCTAAACTAATGTCTTCAAATCATACATGCCAACTTGTTGAAACGGACGAAATAAAACTCCGTCCCCAAAAGTGGCTATCTTGGACGAAAATAAAAAAATCCATCCCCGCATGTATGATTTACTACATTAATTTAGTTTAATCCCGTCACATGTAGGTATCACAAGCGTGGTGGAATTCGATGAGTATATGGGACCGCGAGAAGGTCTATATACTAGTGTGACGATTCCACTATTTTTTCTAGAAACCCCAAAAAGGACTCCGTCCTTCCGACTTTGTAAATAAAATAAAAAAGAGTCGTTTTTCCTTATGTGGTTGAGTCTTTTTCTTTGTTTGTGGGTTAATTCATTTTATCCAAAAGGTGTTTGTGGGGCCAATCTAAGATCAACCGTGCTCTTTCAATAGGTCCAATGGCTTCCAACGGCAACAACAACAACGGTGGAAATGATTTCGTGTCCAACGAAGGGTTACTCAACATAATGAAATCAATGGGGGAACAAATGGATAGGATTTTCGGGGATGCCCGCCGTAAAGACAATTTGTGGCAAGCCCGTTTCGATACCGACAAGAGGATTTACAAAGAAGAGGTTTCTGAACTCAAGGCCCGTCTTGATTATGAAAGAAGAATTCACAAGGAAGAGGTTTCCGAACTCAAAGCCCGTTTGCAAGAGCTCACCGACAGCAAAGCAAAGTTCAATGATAAAGCATGCTCAAGTGGCCCGACCCTCAAAAGCTACAAAGGTACCACCAACAACCGAGTTTTCACTCCTCTCCAAGGAGTAACCCAAGCCGAGGCATTTGAAATTTTGGTGGCAAGAGGGAAGATCAAACCTTTGGAGTGGTACAAGCCGAAGGCGATACTGAAAAATCATGCTCATGGTGAATGGTGCGGCTACCACAAGCATAGTGGCCACACTACCGAAGGGTGCTTCCTTCTCCGAAACATCATCCAAGATTTGTTCGACGACGGCGAATTTACTGTGGGTGAAGAGCAACCGCTAGAGAATGGCAACATGCAAGAACCCATCAAGGAAAAAGCTTGGTTTTGAAATGGGCCTTCAACAAGAGATCATGCCGCAAGGAGACTACAACGGCAAAGACGACGACAGCAATCTCCGTTTCTCTTTCTCTACCTAGTAGTAGGAATAAAAAAAAAAGAGTCAAAGTCCTCTAATGAGTGCATTAATGTTTTCTCTCGTCCTATTTTAAATGTCCGAGTCCATTGAGTCATCAAATAAAAGTCGTTCTTGTCCTCATACACTCTCCCAAGTTGTTCAATTAATTCTTGGCAAAATGATGAAAAAATGTCTAAACAAGTTTTGGAATGAACGCCATCGCTTGAACGCCTAGGGGCTAAACATCAACGACGGCATCAACAACAAAGACATCAAAAACGACGAAATCAAGACAAAGAAAGGTGGAGCAACAATCATGAAGTAAAGTTTTCAAAAGGGGATTAAAAAAAAAAAAAAAAAAAAAAAGGGCTCGCTAGGTTGAAATCATCAAATCAACCTAGGCAAAAGTTAGAGCACAAAAAAAAAAAAAAAAAAAAAAACCCCTCAATCAAAGAAGATCAACATCATCATCCACCAACAAAGGACGAAGCTACGAAGCAACAATTCCATCACGAAGAATGGAGAATCCACAAGAACTACGGTGACCTGAGCCTCTACACTGGAGGAACGTAGGCAACCTGCGGGTCCGGTCTCATGCAAGAAAGAAGAAATGTTTAGCCCTAGCGCGTTATGGTGATCGGCCTTCATCTCGAACTTGTCAAGACATCTTTGTAAGATTCATTTGCCAATGAATTAATCACCAAAAAGATTGAACAACTTTCTTAGATTTGAAATCATTTCGCGTTCCTTGTCGAGTCTAGGGACTTCTATTCTTTCTGCATACTCCCAATTCCTTGCAATCAAATTGGGGCTTTCCTTCTCTTCTCTCTTAATGACTTACTTTCCTTCGTGAGTCATTCAATTCAATAAAAAAAAAAATACATGTCAATACTAGGGACACTTCCCTAGTCGAGTCAATGTCACTCATCTTTAGTGACAAAAGGTTTTCACCGCAAAATCACATGTCTCTCATCCTCAGCTAGAGTCAATGCACACTTCCTCATTAATCGAGTAAAAAATGAAGACGCAAAAGAGATGCCCGCTAGATTGAAAACCCGAAAGGGCGGTCTAGGCAAAAAACAGGTGCGTCATAAAAAAAAAAATGAGAGAGTGAGAGAGAGAAGGGAAAGAGAAATGAAGATCCCCGGCCTCTAAAGAAGACAAGTTCTACATTGAATCTCCTCAGCAAGTCAATTCCCCACCGAGTTAACTTTGGGATTGCAAAAGGCTCGACAAGATATGGTACCATCAAAGGTTGTTTTGGGTTATTGGCATCATTCTCCAGCAGTGTGCATTTTTGGGTTCACGAAGAGAAGGCCCGTGGTAACCAAGATCCATCCGAGAACAAGCCCATCATAAAAGGGCACGAGGTTGCACAAATAATCCCTAGCTAGTCAATTGGCTTGGGCAGCAAATAGCAACAACATGTGTCTCAGTTTTCAAGCTTCTTCAAGAATGTGCTTCTAAAGTACGCCGAAAGGCTCCCAAGAAATGGAGTAGCTCTTGCCATATCCTCTCATGTTTATTCCCTCGCACGAGGATGGGTCACTCTTGCTTTTCTCAACAAATGGTGACGCCCTAGGGGCTATATGACCCGAGAACAAGGGCTTCATTTGGCAATCAATACGCCCTAGGGGCTATGCTAAAAAAAAAGATGTGTGAGACTATCCTCAAAGTCTCTCAATAGGGATGTCAAAAAGCCCTCTTGTCATGTGTGCCCGTGCTCGTTCCCCCAATCAAGGATGGACCTTTCTCGCAATCAATGATGGCACTCTAGGGGCTACGGTCAAGTCTTAAAGGCTCCCTCGGCAAAGAGCAATTAACTCCCCAGCAGTATCCCTAGCCAAGTCATGTGCAACATTGGAAGCTTCCTCAATTCGGCACCGAGGGTCTCAACGGGCTTCGCAATCTACAATCTTTTGGGCTATGGCATTACAGTAATTCAAGCAAAGGGCAGTGTTAGGGCTTCCCGACCGACAGTCTTTTAGGCAACAATTCTCGAGCAAGTGCAATGTGGAGTTGTCTTATAGCTCCATGAAAGAGATCAAGCTTCAAAGGTCTCTCAACACTTCAAGTCAAAGGCCTCTTGGTTTTAAATGAAGACTCCAATGTTATGAATGAAGTTGATGATTTTTGTTAGAACTTTCAAGCGAGATTTTGAAGGAAGTCTTAGAGAAAAGGAAAAAGATTCAATATGCTAAACTCTAATCAAAACAGGGTTATAGCGGGAAATGCCACGGCCAATCCCAATGTTTCTGCAATTCAGCACCCCCTTCTCCAAGATCAAAAGCACAAGGTGCAGCTCAGATAAAGTTGGGCCACAGCACTAGTTGCATCCAAAGATCCGTCATTAGTTCAACTCAAGAAGAGTCAAGCAAGCATACTCATTTGAGACTTTATCACGCCAAGACCTTATCCTCCGCGACCTCGACGGCACCGCAAGACATTACTGCATCCTTTGACATAAGCCCTCATCCATTTGGGTATCGACCACAATGAGGCCATTCATCTCCCCAGTAAGAGCAAGAAGGAGATCTCTATCAAGAATTCTACCAAACGGTACATCCGCTCTCAATGCCGAGCCAATCACGAGATAAATTTGGGGCTTTACAATGAAAGGTCTTCACATCCCACCATCTACAAGACCACGACACTTGGGGCTTTGAAATCTCTCGAAGCTTGGCATCAACAACCTCCTCTTGGGGCTTGCTCACTACAACGACAAAGGGCGATTTACTCGGAGCTATGCAAGTCCCTCAAAATTTGGCATCAAAGGCATTCTGGGGGCTTTACAATCAGCAACCCCTCATCTCGGCATCAAAAGCCTTTTGAAGCCCCATAATCGACAAATCTCTTGGGGCTAGACATCAATCTTCGTTGGGCACACCAGCGACAACAAAATTCAAGCGAGGCAATCCGGACTTCGACTGAGCATGACTTGATCTTGGGTTGGCTTTACAAACACACAATGGCTAAAATGGTTCACCCACGAACTAAAAAAAAAAAAAAAAAAAAAAAAAAGATTTTTTCTGTCTTTTATCTCCTTCTATGTGCAAAATTATGTGCTTTACTTTGCTTTGCTCCTAGCTTCTCCTCCAGCGTTCTCCATCATCCTTGAACTACGCTGGTCTGATTCTCTTCAAGGGATACGTAGGCAGCCTTTTGGCACGACCAACCCATCATCCAGAGTACCATCTCGCCAACCCAACATCAAGGGCATTCTCTCATCAACATCTAAAGAATGGACATTCTCCATCAAAGCATCCTCCGCGGACATCAAGAATCCATCTCCACTCAAGCGGCAATGGTAAGTGAAGGTATGAATACATCCAATGCTTTCCTCAAAATCACACCGCACACAAGATCACTCTCTACATTCTTACTTCTCTCTCATTGCAAGGGTGTTCCAAAATCCCATCACACCAAGAGAACAATTTCTCTCTCTTCATTTCACACTTCATACATCTTCTTGCAAGAACACATATACCTGTCAAGCACACACATAACAGGTACCACCACGAAGTCAACAGCATCCGCTACTCAAGGCACTTCATCCCCGCCAGAAAGTGGTCAACCGTGCCCACACCCCACAAAGTCAACAACATAAGCAGATGCGGCTCCAAGTCGGCAACTCGGTCCATATCGAGACAAGCTCCCATGAGCTCCAAGTCGGCAACTCGGTCCATATCGAGACAAGCTCCCATGAGCTCCAAGTCGGTAACTCGGTCCATATCGAGACAAGCTCCCATGAGCCCCAAGTCGGCAACTCAGTCCATATCGAGACAAGCTCCCATGAGCCCCAAGTCGGCAACTCGGTCCATATCGAGACAAGCTCCCATGAGCTCCAAGTCGGCAACGCGGTCCATATCGAGACAAGCTCCCATGAGCTCCAAGTCGGCAACTCGGTCCATATCGAGATAAGCTCCCATGAGCTCCAAGTCGGCAACTCGGTCCATATCGAGACAAGCTCCCATGAGCCCCAACTCAACAACTCGGTCCATATCGAGACAGGCTCCCATGAGCTCCAATTCAACACTCCACCAAAAGTCGCTCATGCAGGGAGCGCACCTCTATCAATCGCAATTTCAAATTCCTACTTTTATCGAGTCTTTGTTTTCTTTTCTTCCTTTTTTTCTTTGTCGATGTCCTCGGCGGTTGTCTTTCTTTCGTCGACGCGTTTTGCTTTGCAATCCACGTCGCCGAGGGGCTCTGTTGACACCCCGCCTTGGACCTCTCACCCCGATTGCATACAAAGTATTTTTATTTAACTTATTTTTATTGATTTCTGTTACTTTGGTTAAGTTCCTAACTGATTCCGTTAGTTTTGGACTAAACTGCATAACAGAGTTAACTTTTAGGGTCATTCTGTCATTTTTCACCCGCGGGTGCTTCCGGCACTGCCAGTGAGCCGCGCGCGCGTCCCGCCTCAAAAGCTGGACCCGCACGCTTCCCACTTTGGCAGTAACGGATTGCACCTTATTTCCCTCCCTTTTCTTATTTACAAACATCTTTTCTTGATCACAAAAAACCACCTTTTTACATCCACATTCATCCCCCCTTTTCTCATTAACTCCCAATCCCAAATTCTAAGCCTTTTCCCAAAAACTAATATTTCTTTCATTTATTATTTGATTTCTTTTATTTCTTTTATTTTTCTTTTATTCATTTATCTTATTTGTGATTGGCTCATTCTATTTCACATGGATGACCAATTTCCCTCCATCATTTCCCTCTCTTTTTACCTATAAAAACCATCATCTTCTACCTTGGAAAGTGACTCTTTTTGGACTTCTTTTTGGAACTTCTTTTTTGGACTCCAACCTTGATTCACCAACTACATTATACACAAATTCTCCCAACAAGAGTTCTTAGTAACAAGACTCTACACAAACTGTTCTACAACAATTTCATTACAACAACAACACTTACAAGTCAAGGTTCCAAGTCCTCTTTCTCAAGGTACAACTCCATTTTCTTCCTTTGTTTTCTTCTTCTTGATGTATGCAATCCCCATTAATGGGACATGACCAACATGACTACTTCACATATTGAAGTTAGTTAAGGTTATCTCCCTACATTTTAATCTTAACTTTAATTCACCATGTTAATTTCTCTTCATCTCTTAATATAATTCTTTAACATTACTTGTTACATGTAATCTTTATCATTAAATAAATAAAACAATTCTATTTTATTTCCCCTTTATTTCCTCTTTTCTTCTCATCACAATTGTTAGCACATTTCTATTTAATTAATTGAAGGACATGTAAATATTAGAACACCAATAGTAGCAAGACCCGCGTAAGCGGGGCGGAGTGGGTGTTTAAGTACTTCCTACTCCGTCACCTAACCCCCGAACCCTTCTCTCCCGAATCTCTGGTTTTGTACATAAATTAGGCTATTTCTAGGTTTTTCTTATGTTCCTTTAAAAACATAGGTGGCGACTCTAAACAATCTAAAACAAGTTAGACATCCTAGGATAATTCACCGCTCTAGCCAAGCCGTGGTTCCCCGGGGTATCTACAGCTTCATACTCAGCAATATTGTTGGTGGCTTCGAACTCAAGATGGATTGCAATTGGAGTGTAGATGTCCTTTAGATCGACAAGGAACATGAGTGACCCAAACTAATGCTGCACATGACTTCTCCAAGGTGGAGTAGTTCTTTTCGCCTCCTTGAAATTGGCGATTGACAAAGTAAATGGCATTCTCCTTTGTGGAGTCTCGGTGCTCTTGTGCTAGCATAGCCCCTAGGGCTTCATCATTCAACGTGAGGTAGAGCAATAGAGGCTTCTCTTTGTGTGGTGGAATCAGAACAGGAGGGCATGTCAAGTAATGCTTCACTTAATCAAAGGCTTCTTGGCACGCGTCGTTCCACTCTAAAGCCACATTCTTATTGAGTCTTGAAGATTGGCTTGCACATGGAAGTAAGTTGGTGCATGAACTGACAGATATACTGTAGTCTACCCATGAAACCTTTAATTTCTTTCTATGTCTTCGGAGGAGGCATATCAATGATTGCCTTGATTTTCGAGGGATCTGCTTTAATTCCCCTCTTGGTGACTATATATCCAAGAACTTTGCCTCGGATAACCCCGAAAGTGCAATTTATGGGATTGAGCCTCATCTTGTGTTGTCGAAGCCTTTCGAAGAACTTGCGGAGGTCGATCAAGTGCTGACCGTCGGTCCCTTTTGAATGGATGATCATGTCGTCCACATAGACCTCAATTTCTTTGTGAATCATGTCGTGGAACAAGTCTGTCACAGCCCTTTGATATGGAGCCCCAGCGTTCCTCAACCTAAATGGCATGACTGTGTAGCAAAATTTGCCCCACGGTGTTGTGAAAGCAGTCTTGTGTTGATCCTCTTCTGCCATGAGAATCTGATTATACCCAGCAAAGCCATCCATAAATGAGCAGACCTCATACGGGTAGTGGTGTCGACTAGCATGTCGATGTTGGGTAGTGGAAAGTCATCCTTTGGAGAAGCTTTGTTCAAATCCTGGAAATCCACACAAACACGGACCTTGCTGTTAGCCTTTCTGACTGTCACAACATTTGCTAGCCATGTCGGATACTCAATGACTTTGATGAAGCCCACACTGAGAAGCTTCTCTATTTCTTCTTTGACTTGTAAAGACCATTCTGGCTTGATCTTTCTGAGTTTCTGTTTGACTGGCTTAACGTCATCTCTGATTGAAATCCTGTATTCGGCGACCTTTCTGTCTAAACCCAGAATGTCTTTGTATGACCATACGGAAAAATCCACGAACTCTCTGAGCAGTGCAGTCAATCTATCTTTCTCTTCCCCCTTGAAGAAGCTTCCGATCTTGGTTTCCTTCTGCTCCTCATCGGTACCCAGATTAACAACATGCAATTCTTTATCAGCCCCTGGACCATTTTCACCACGACTACAGACGTGTTGAGCTAATTCATTTAAGTATGTTTCATTTTCGTGGTATATTTCATCATAGTTTGAATCGTTATTAACTAGTTCATTAAATTCATTATTAGTTAATTCATAATTTATGATGTTTGCAATCTCGGGGTACTCAGAAAGATCAAATTTTTCATTAGCAAAGAAAGGGAACAAACGCTCGGCTATTGCCTCCATATCCTCTTGGGTGAGGGTGTCGAAAACACTCACAGACTCAAAAGTGAATGTCAATAAATCTTCCTTTATTGCCTTGCATGGGATGCAACCCAATTTCCTGATCAGGAATTCTTCGGATACCACGGGTCCCTTTGTTAAATACCAGTTGTTAATTGGCTAGCGCTCGGCTTGATCTCACTGATAGGCCCACTTCCCATGTCGGTGTCAACGGAGATGGTGTTGACTTGGCATTCATCTATGATGGCTAGTTCCTCAAACATGGTGGCTAGATCAGTCAATTCTACCCCTGCGGTAATCTCTGTTTCGGACTCTATGATCACTTTCTTCCCCCACCATTCTCGGGGTGACATAGGAGTTGGTTTCTCTTCACGCTTCTGTATTTCAGAATCGGTAAAGAATTCGAGGGTGGGCTTTCTGATGTCCTTGCTGTTGGGGAAAGATTATATACAGGACATCTTCCCCCTGGCAGACAAAGTAGCCATTTAAAGTCTTGCGGTAAGGCCTCAAATTGGGGATCTCATAGTGACGGCCTTCCCTACGAGCTTAGGCCTTTACATTCTTGACGGATTACTCGTATCTCATGTCTTCCACGGAAGTTTTATACCCCAACCCAAACTTGTTTTTGACAAAAGGGACCTCTACGGGTTGCAATCTTCCCTGTTTGTGTTTCCCTAAGCCTAAACCGGGGAAGTAATCCATCTTTCTCATCATGCGGAGGACTTTGTGATTGCTAAGGGTCCATGGTCCGTTTCCCCCTTCTTTATCGATGGCGTTAATTGAGACGCCAGAGAGGGTGTAGTCTTCTAACCCATACTGAATTTGGTGGACGGGTCCCCCACTCTTGTGGATAGTGACATTTTCTGCCATGACGGTCACTATTTCATCTCCATTTCAGAACTTGACACATTGATGTAGAGTCAAAGGGACGGCATTAGAACTGTGTATACATGGTCGGCCCAAGAGCAAATTGAATGAAGAGGGGACGTCGAGTACTTGAAATGGGACAGACATAACCATGCTCCCAAATTTAATGTCCACTTCTACCATTCCCATGACTGTGCGGGCAGTGCTGTCGTATCCTCAAATCACTTGAGTAAAAGGCTTTAGATCTGAACATTTAAGCCCCAGTATGCCCATGATTCGGCCAGGCATTAAATTGAGTGGTGAGCCACCGTCGACTAGAACTCTTGCAATTGGTCTCCCCCTTGCCCTTACTTTGAGATAGATGGCCTCATTGTGGTCGGAACCAAATGGTGGAAGGTCCATGTCGGCAAAGGTGATGACATTGCCAAACTGTATGTGGCCTATCATAGCAGTAAGGTCTTCAGGAGTTGTGTCAGGAGAGACTGATGTGTCGTCGAGGTTGCTAATGACGAGGTCTTGGTGTTTCTTTGAAGATGCAATGAGGTCCCAAATGGATATGTTTGCTTGAGTCTTCTTGAGTTGAACTAATAAAGAATCTTTGGGTGTGTCGCGAGTTTTCGATCTTGGAGAAGAGGTGCTTGCCGCAGAAACGTTGGGATTGCTTGCTATGACCTTACCAGACGAGTTAGCATGTTAATGCTCCTGTTTTGCTTCTTTTTCCTATTCTTTATTACTTCCCTCATTACTCATCATAAGTCACAACGTAGCATGAATTATCACTTTCATTCATATCATTGGAGCCCTCATTCACAATGGGAATTGAATGAGTGATCTCCTCAACCTCGCCTAACTCTATTACATGGACATCACCCCTACTAGGAACTATGAATTCCTTTTTGTCAATGAGGTCTTGGATGATGTTACGGAGGATAAAGCATTCCTCGGTAAGATGGCCACTATGTTGATGATAGTCACACCACTTGTGATGAGCATGGTTGGCGGTAATCAACTTGGGCTTATACCCTTGTAGAGGGGTAATTTTCCCTTTGGCCTTGAGGGCTTCAAAGGCCTCGGTGTGAGTCATGCCTTGAAGAGGAGTGTAGACACGGTCATTTTGAAACTTTTTGCCTTGTGGTGGAGGGACTTTCTTGTAATTTCCCTTGTCAATAGTGACGGCATTGACTGAAGCCTCCTTTATTGAGTTAGAGGCGTCCTTGTATCGAAAGCCAGGAGCAGTTTTATTGATCTCCTTGAGAAAATCATCCATTCGGGCGGTGTTCTCAAGCTCTTTCTTTGTCAGCAAGTTTGTCATTCCACCTCCTTGTAAAATCAATAAAGGACTCATTGTCCCTTTGGGTGGTGTTCTCAAGCTCTTTCTTTGTCGGGCGGTGAGTGGTGTTGCCTTGGTATTGAATCTTGAAGGCAAGCATGGTGGCATCCCAATCGAGACAGATTGTGAGTGGGAGAGTTTCATACCAATCTTTTGCGGCCCCCTCGATAGTAAGAGGGAAACATTGTGCCATCACCTTAGTAGAGACCTTCTTTGGAACCATGGACCATATGTAAGTTTTAATGTTGGCCATCGGGCATGAGTTGCCATTGAATTTGCTTATATCGGGCATCTTGAACTTGTCAGGGAGAGCAGCCATTGTGATCATGAGGATGGATGACTGATAAAGGCTTCTTGGGTTGAACTAATAACGGATCTTCGGATGCAACTTGTGCTTTTGATCTCAGAGAAGGGGGTGCTGAATTGCAGAAACATTGGGTATAGTACCCGCTATCACCCGTTTAAGTGAGTTTAGCATATTGAATCTTTTTCCTTTCCTCTGAGACTTCCTTCGTAATCTCTTCATAAGTCACAACATAACAAGAATCATCAAATTCATTCATAACATCAGATCCCTCCTTTCAAACAAAAAGACCTTTGACATGAAGTACTGAGAGACCCTTTAAGCTAGGACCACTCCCCACATTGCATTGCTCAAGTATCACTACCCAAAAGATTGTCGAAGCCCCTTAAAAAGACTTTCGGTGCTAAATTGATAGAGGAAGCTTCAAATGTTACACATTACTTTGCTAGGGCCACCGTTGGGGGAGGTGAAGTGAATTGCATTTTTGCTGAGGGAGTCTTTCAAACTCGAGTGTTGCCCCTAGAGTGCCATCATCGATTGCAAGTAGAGCAAGAAATGCCTATCCTTGATCGGGGGAACAGGCACAAGCACACATGACAAGAAGGCTTTTCTACAATCCTTTTGAGAGACTTTGAGGATAGTCTCACACATATTTCTTGAGTGTAGTCGCTAGGGCTCATTAACTGTCAAATGAAGCAAAAGAAGCTCTCGTTCTTGAGTCACATAGCCCTAGGGCATCATCATTTGTCGAGCAAAGCAAGAGACTCGTACTCGTGTGGGGGAACAAACATGAGAGGACATGGCAAGGGTTACTCCATTCTCGGGAAGTCTTTTGACATACTTTAGGGGCACATGCTTGAAAGCTGAGTCACACGTTATTGCCATTTATGATCAAAACCAATTGGTTCATTGAAGACCATTCGTACAACTTCTCACCCCTTTTTGACTTTTTGATGACATATCAATCATGAGCTTATTTTCAGACGGGCATTCTTTCACATGAGCCCAAAATAACATTGCAAGAACAATCTCTCTTATGCCAATAACCCAAAACAACCTTTAATTGTGGCTTATCTTGTCGAGCTTTTTGCAATTCCAAAGTTGACTCGGTGGGGAATTGACTTGCTCTGGAGATTCAATGTAGAACTTGTGCGGTCTTCTTCTTTAGAGGCCGGGGATCTCCATTTCTCTTTCCCTTTGTTGGTAGTGGTGCCCTAGGCACGTTTGACAAACGTTGTAATTATTATAATTTATTTCATATCAATAAAGAGATGTTTTGATTATTATTGTTGTTCATGTTTACTTATAATAATGTCCGTCCCTAGTACTTGTTAAGCACTAGTATAAAGGCTAAATTATCATGGGATGATCATGTTAGATTTATGGGTACTTCTTTGGAACAAGGTACTGGACATGACCCGCTGTATGAGATTTATGTCATGGTCTATGTCGTACATATATCTCATATTAGTTATGTCATTCGAATCCTTAGACATGAAGTTATTATAGTCTTCCACTTGATGAACATTATGTTTGACATATTCAAACGCTACCTTTAACCAGGTAGTTATAAAGGGTATGATTGGCATAATCAGATTCACGTAGGGAAGAGTAATAAGCTAAATGGATTTGTCCCTCTTCGGAGAGATGTCAAGCTTAGGCCTCTCGTAGGAATGATGTTGATGAAAATGTTCGGCCAGACTCAAATGAATTGATTAGATCAATGTCATTTGGATTATCAACATATTCGGAATCGAGAAAGTATTGAACAAAACAAGTTGACTTGTTGAAACTCTCTAGGACGGGCCTCGACGGGTTTGGGGTAATGGATTTGTGCGACTCGATTGTGAGCAATTCATAGGAATATGTGCATGTAGTGTGAGGTCAAGCCACGTGACAGAATATATATATATATATATATATATATATATATATATATATATATATTTAAAGAAAGAAAAACAAATAAGCACGTATGTACAACTTTCGAATCGCCCATGTGACCGATAAAATAAACAGGAAGTAAGATCATTCATGTGCAGGCCCGATTCCCACACACTATCAAAAACCATTCTGTTCTGTGCACTATTCTATTTCTGGAAAAATTCCCAGAGCGCACACGTTTTGCTGCCTACTCGGGAGGCGCCCGCGTTAGGGAAAGTGTGGCAGAGGTGCCCGCTTCTGGGCAGACCTGCAAATTCATGGTTTCAAGGGATTGCCTTGGCCCTAAGTAAAAATTCTTTCCCCTGCAGAAACTTGTTAGCACAATAACATGGAATTCAAGGACGAGATGAGAGGCGGGCGATTCTGGTGGTTAAGGTCGGAGGCGCGCGCCTTAGTCCAAGAAGGCCAGAGGCGCACACGTCATACCTTTTCCACCAGAATGCCCAGAAAACAGCAGTAAGAGCACCAAAAATAAAGAACGCAAGTTTAACCCTCTATGTTGTCCCCAGCGGAGTCGCCACTGTAGATACCCCGGGAAAACCCCACTACTTGGCTAGAGCGGTGGAAGGATCCTAGGATGTCTATTTTGGTTTAAGATTGTATGTCACGCCCCGGAAAATACTAAAATCCATAAACATAAAATTTACATAATATACATCTCCAAAATGCAAAATACCAAACCGGGCGCGTGAATTCAACTATGAAACCAATACCATTAAACAACACCTCAACGAGATTATAACTCGGAGACTAGAAACAAACGCGGAAGAAAGAACAACTATTAACAAAATACCCAAAGTACAACCGTATATACAAAACACTGAACGTCTACGAACCCACAATAAAATACATAAAGGCTCCGAAGAGCAACTATCCCAAAGGCGATCAACCTGCTCAGAAGATTCCCGCTACAACGGACCTCACAACGCTACCACTTGCTTTCCGGGGGGGGGTTAAGGAAAAACAGAGATAAAAGAAACGGGGTGAGATAAAATCTCAGTAAGTGTCACGCCCCAGAAAATACTAAAATCCATAAACATAAAATTTACATAATATACATCTCCAAAATACAAAATCCCAAACCGGGCGCATGAATTCGACTATGAAACCAATACCATCAAAGAACACCTCAACGAGATTATAACTCAGAGACTAGAAACAAACGCGGAAGCAAGAACAACTATTAACAAGAATACCCAAAGTGCAACCGTATATACAAAACACTGAACGACTACGAACCCACAATAAAATACATAAAGGCTCCGAAGAGCAACTATCCCAAAGGCGATCAACCTGCTCAGAAGATTCCCGCTACAACGGAACTCACAACGCTACCACTTGCTTTCCTGGGGGGGGGGTTAAGGAAAAGCAAAGATAAAAGAAAGGGGGTGAGATAAATCTCAATAAGTTACTAATACAACTACATGACATGCTATGATGCAATAAGCAATAAACAATAATAAATATCACTTAGCACATAGCATTTATCAATTAACAGATAGCAGCGGAAATAAACAAGTAACAAAGGATATTAGCCAAGGTTTTCCAAACTGATAGAACAATCGCTGCGCAGCTTCAACTGATCAACCAATCAACAATAGCAGCATAACAGCTGAAGAGAACCCCGGTCAGAACCGACCAATCAATCAATCAACCAATCAAACCATCTTCGTAGTAGCATAATAGCCGAAGAGAAAACCCCCGGTACCGGAACCAATAACAAAGTAACATGCCACAAAGGGCGGGAGCCATGCCACAAAGTCATGCTCCAAAACGTGTAGCTAGAATACTCACAAAAGGAGCTAGCTCATCCCATCCAAGGCCAATCTGGATGGGGAAAGAAGGGCCCATGCTATACTGGACTTGGCTTGTGCCATTATAGCATTATCCATTGCCTGACTCGATACACAAATAACCAGCTGGACTTTCAAGTAAAGGCTAAGTAATAAAATACTAGCACGATAAACAACCAAAGATTCCAAAGTAGGGAACCATACCAATTAATCACCATAAAGATGTAAACGATTACTCAAGAAGGGTTCAACAACAACAAACACAAGAAGTTTCTCATAAAAGAGTCCAACAACAATAAACGAGATTGCTCATAGAAAGCCCAACAACATTGATCATTAAAACATGATGATTCCAAGATAAGGCACGTACCAAACACATCCTAAATATGATACCCACAAGTTAATCATAAAGAGCACAACCCACACGGTCGCTCACAAATAGTACAATGACTATTACCAAAATGACCCTAAACATTTACTCGGAAAGATATACTAGGACTATGAACTCAACCATCTCATCACACCTGGAATTCCAAAGTAGGAAATCAGAATGAATACACCTTAAGGTTAATCAAACCGTAGGTACCCAATTGCCAATTCACGCTTTACCTCCGTTCATAACGAACCAATTCTAAACACCCCAAACGAATCCAAAAGGTTACACTTATTAGAACATGATCACGACCGGACTAAACCCTACACTTTGGTGTTCAATAAAAACCCTCTAGGTACTATAGGACATCGATTCATCAAAACGGACTAAACACCCCAAACGAATCCAAAAGGTTACACTTAATGCAAAGTATATATGCGGCTTCACCCATATCCTTCATTGCGAAGCATTTTCCTAACAAAGTCTTCACGGACTGAAGTGTAGGAATATCGTTTCCAATGAGTAATATTTCATCCACGTATAAAATAAGGAACAACACTATGCTCCCACTAATCTTCTTCTATACACAAGGTTCATCTTCGTTCTTGATGAAACCAAACTCTTTGATCGATTCATCAAAACGGAGATTCCAACTCCTTTTAGCTTGCTTCAATCCATAGATAGATCTCTGCAATTTGCATACCTTAGAATTCTGTTCAAAACCTTCCGGTTGGGTCATATACACATCCTCTTGTAGTTTTCTATTTAGGAAAGCGGTTTTGACATCCATTTACCATATTTCATAGTCATGATATGCGGCAATAGCAAGCAGAATTCTTATAGACTTGATCATTGCTACGGGTTAAAAGGTTTCATCATTGTCAATACCATGAACTTGCCTATAACCTTTCGCTACAAGCCTAGCTTTGTAAGTATGCACCTTCCCATCCATGTCAGTCTTCTTCTTGAAGACCCATTTGCATCCTATGGTTTTTTACACCTTCGGGCGCATCAATCAAGTTCTAAACCTGATTGTCTTGCATGGATTGCAATTCAGATTCCATGGCTCCAAGCCACTTATCCGAATCAGGAGAAGACATCGCCTCTTGGTAGGTTGTCGGTTCATCATTCTCAATGATTTCTACCTCATTACTATCAGTTACGAGAAATCCATATCTCTCGGGCTCGGATCGTAACCTACTAGATCTGCGAGTTGCTTGTGTATTTTGAATAGGTTCTACAACTCCTTGTCGTTCTTGTTCTTGTTCCACTATTGGTTCAATGTCATTTTCTGGGTCTCGAATCTCTTCAAGATTTATTTTACTCCCACTGATTTCTTTGGAGAGAAACTCTTTCTCTAGAAAGACACCAGTTCGGGCAACAAAAACTTTGTTGTCCTCAAGGTTGTAAAAGTAATATCCTCTAGTTTCCTTTGGATATCCCATAAAAATATATTTGTCAGATTTGTGTGCAAGTTTGTCAGATACAAGTCTTTTGACAAAGGCTTCGCAACCCCAAATCTTCATAAAAGATAAACAAGTTTTCTTTCCGCTCCACATATCATATGGAGTCTTTTGAACCGATTTAGTTGGAACACGATTTAGTGTGAATGCAGCGGTTTCTAGAGCGTAACCCCAAAAGGATATTGGAAGATCAACTTGACTCATCATTGATCGAACTATGTCTAACAAAGTCCGTTTTCTCCTCTCGGACACACCATTCCATTGTGGTGTTCCGGGTGGAGTCAATTGTGAAACTATTCCACAATTCTTTAGATGATCATCAAATTCATGACTCAAGTATTCTCCACCTCGATCTGATCGAAGTGCCTTAATACTTTTGCCAAGTTGTTTTTCTACTTCATTTTGAAATATTCTAAATATCTCAAATGCTTCACTTTTATGTTTCATTAGGTAAACATACCCAAATCTACTATAATCATTAGTAAAGGTTATGAAGTATTGAAATCCTCCCCTAGCATTGCTACTTAATGGTCCGCATACATCGGAATGTATCAACCCCAATAATTCGCTTGCCCTTTCACCTAACTTTGGAAAAGGTGTGTTAGTCATTTTTCCAAGAAGACACGACTCACAAGTATCATATGACTCAAAGTCACACGAACCCAAAAGTCTGTCCCCATGGAGTTTTGAGATACGCTTCTCATTAATATGACCAAGACGGCAATGCCACAAATAAGTATGATTTACATGATTAGGTTTAGATTTCTTATTTATATGATAGACATTATCATTATTTTCATTCTTGACATTCAAGACATAAAGGCTATTAAATGAATTAGCAATACCATAAAGCACATCGTTTAAATAAATAGAAAATTTCTTATTCTCAATAAGAAACTTAAAACCTTCATTATCCAAACAAGAAATTGAAATAATATTTCTACTTAAATCCGGAACATAATAACAATTGTTCAAAACAAGAATTAATCCGGAAGGTAAAGTGACTTCATAAGTCCCTACGGCTAATGCAGCAACTCTTGCTCAATTTCCCACGCGTAGGTCTACTTCACCCTCTTTAAGTAGTCTCCTATTCTTTAGTCCCTGCACATTTAAACAAATGTGAGAACCACATCCGGTATCCAATACCCAAGAATCAGTGGTAGAAAGGAGAATATCTATCATATAGATACCTGAAGTCGACGCAGCCTTGCTGCCCTTCTTCTTCTTTTGCTCTTCCAAGAAAGCCATGCAATTGCGTTTCCAATGACCAATTTCTTGACAATGGAAACAGATTGCATCCTTTTGTGAATGGGGTTTTTCCTCTGAAGCCTTGGCAACCTTTGCCTTGCTTATCTTGGATTTGACAACTTTTGCTTTACCCTTTCCTTTGGCACCAGCCTTCTTCCCATCATGAACCAAGAGCACGGGAGAACCTTTCTCCACAATCTTCATCTCCGCAGTTTTGAGCATCCCATGCAACTCGGAGAGATTCTTATCCATTCCATGCATGTTATAATTCATCATCAAAACTGATTATAACTTTTAGGCAATGAATTAAGAATGAGATCTGTAGCTAGCTCCAATGGGATTGGATAGCCAAGTTTCTCAAGATGCTCTACATAACCTTTCATTTTTAGCATGTGAGGACTCACTTGTTGCCCTTCATTCATCTTGGAAGAAGTGAATGCAACAACGGTCTTGTACCTCTCTTGCCTAGCTTGCTCTTGAAACATGGCTCTTAACTCCACGCCTATCTCATAGGCTTCCAAATGTTCCAAACTTTGTTGGAGTTTTGAGCACATGGTAGCAAGCATGAGACAGCTTATATCTCTAGAATCATTACGATGTTTCTTGTAACTGTCTCTTTCTGCCCTAGGGGCAGTAGGTTCTGGTTCAGCATGAAGAGGCCCATCGAGAATGTATAACTTATCTTCTTGTCTTAGAACAGTTCTTAGGCTACGGATCCAATCCATAAAGTTAGTACGATTCTCTTGGAGCTTATCCTTCTCAAGGATCGATCGCAACGAAACTGATTGAGTGTTAGTAGTCATTGTCTACAAATATGCAAAATTTCCAAAATTTAATAAGTACCAGTTTTATTAAAGAGATAAATAATGTATTTTTCAAACAAAAATACTCCCACTAAATTATATAACCTTCATATACATCCAATGTATAATATAATTTTAATTGGGCTAAGATCCAACTTTAATTTAACTTTTAAGTCCATGGAGGCGGACCGCTCAAAACTAAATTAATTAGGTAGACAATCATGTCAATCATATCCCATATTATTCTTAGATTCTTTTATGAGATTCTTTGAGAAATCTAATTTAAAAAATCATGTTTAATCTCATCTTTTGCCTAGGCCCAAAACTGTTTTGACGCCTAATTAAGTCCAACCATTTTAAACGTATAGGAACCATTCAATTTAATGTACCTTGCGGAGGCAAGCCCACATTGAATTAATGAACCTCATCTTGCTCATACATGAATAAAATTAATGCACCTCGCGGAGGCGAACCCACATCAAAAGCACCCATGTATAAACAAGTGTTTTAATCATGGCATGGCAAAAAGAACTTAAAATTTTCTTAGAAAGTTCATCACATATAGCATACAACACATTTATGAGCACATAATATAAACATGTTACGCATCAAGTTTAGCCACTAAACTAATCTCCATTAATTGAAGCATAATATTTATGTGTCATTAGTTTTTCTATAATTATGAGGATGAGACTCTTTGAACTTTGGTTATCATCTTCCAAATCAAGACAACAAGAAGTGCGGCCGAAACTAAGCCATCAGGCATCCACAATTCCGCACTAATTCAATAAACCAAGAAAGTAGTCCATGTGGCCAAAACTAAGCAATAGATGGTCTCAATAAACGTAGGCCAATTGCATCCACAATTCCACATGGATCTCCAATCATTGAATCAAGAACTTTGTTCCTCAATTTTAGCAATTATGAACTCTTCATAATTCTAACTTCGTTTTATCTTTGAAACTTTGATTGCGATCAAGTTTGGGAAACACAATCTCGATGAACGTAGATTAGCCATCCAAACCTTGAACCAATCTTAGACTCACAAGATCAAAACAAATAGGAAAATCAAACCCCAAGATCCACACCAAAACCAACTGCCCAAAACCCGCTCCAGATCAGCAGGCCTGGCCGGTATTGTCACTGATTCGGTTGGACCCCATCAAAATTCCAGAATCTGATTCTGATTCTGATCAACTGTGCGGCCGCCCAAGAAAATCTGTGCGGTCTCCCAATATTTTCTGTGCGGTCGCACAGTAGCATCAGACAGAATTTTTAATGTTCGAAAATTTGTCTCAAAATTGTTTTCGCCGATTATTAAAACTTTGATCCAATCAAAATTAATAATCAAACAATTGAGAATCCAACATAATTTTTAATGCGATTCAATAGTGCGATTAAAGTTGTAAAACAATAAACCACATATAATCGTATAACACATAAACATCATATATCCAATAATCATATCATGTTAGGCACATAAACAATTTATATACACACAACATGATCTAAGTATTGAAATAATCAACATGAACGGGGCTCTGATACCACTGTTCGGTTTCGTAGTAACATGCGCAGCGGAAAATAGCATTTAAAATTTTATGAAACCCAAAGCCCATAGATCCGTTCATATGATTGAATCAAATACTTGCAATATGAATACTAGAAAAACTAACCCTTAATGACTTTGAATTTGGTCTTTGATCTTGGTAGAGAAATCGAAGCTTTAATCACGAACAAGTAAGAACACGAACTTTGAAGATCATAAGCTTCACCCTCTAGCGGTATCCACACCTTGAACGAATATCAAGAACACTTGATCTTGGTTGCTAGACCAAAATTGTGAAACACGTTTTCACAATCAATATGAACTATATGGAATTATATTTGTGTATTATTTTGTTCTTCAATCTAGGATATCTTAGAACAAATTAAAACATCTCAAACTCTTTGGAGACTTGCATAAAAGCTTGGGATTATTCTGGCCCGAATTTGGCTGTTTATACACAAGTTAGACCTATTCCAAATAGGAAACTTGTGTCTAAACCTGTCCAAAAATTCTTTTCTAAATCAAATTAGGAAACCAGTCCCGATATGGTGTGCGGCCGCCCAAAACAACCTGTGCGGTCGCACATCTATCTGGAAGGCTTCTGGTAATTTTTGAGCCAAGATGGGCGGCCGCCCAATCCCTTTTGTGCGGTCGCACACCTTGTTAGGTTTCGATGTAACATGCGCAGCGGAATTTAGCATTTAAAATTTTATGAAACCCAAATCCCATAGATCCATTCATATGATTAAATCGAATCAACATGAATAGAGGAAAAACTAACCCTTGATGAATTTGAATTCTAGCTTTGATCTTGGTGGAGATTTGAAGCTTTGATCACGAAGAAAGTAAGAACACGAACTTTGAAGATGATGAGCTTCACCCTCTAGCGGTATCCACACCACGAATGAATATCAAGGAGCTTCTTGATCTTGGTTACTAGACCAACAATTATGAAACACACTTTCACAATTGATAATGACTATATGGAATTTTAATTGTGTGTTATTTTGTTCTTCAATCAAGAGATGTCTTGGAACAAAATAAAACCTCTCTCAAACTCTTTGAGACTCACAAAATCAATCGGGTAGAGTGCTGGCCGAATTTGGCCTTTTATACACAAGTAGGACCTATTCCAAATAGGAAACTTATGTCAAAATCCGTCCAAAATTCGTTTTCTAATCAAATTAGGAATCTGCCACCCGACACCACCGTGCGGCCGCCCAAAACGACATGTGCGGCCGCCTAAACACTCTGAAAGAAAACTGGTACTAAACTGGTCAATGTGTGCGGCCGCCCAGTCCAATATGGGCGGTCGCCCACTTGCCCATTTTTCCCAGAATTTTCCAAAATTCCATTTTAGTCCTTTTTAGGATTCGTTCTATTGTGTGTGACCCTCTAAGATTATACTAAGTTGGTAATGGGTTCAAACATGAACCCATAAGATATGATTAGGTTCTAGCAAACCGTCATACCTACCCAAATAGTATAACTAGATACAATGTTCGCATTCCTTTAGAATATGTCACAATCCCTTTGTCCACGACGTCATTGAACACAAGTCATGGTCAACAAGTCAACTTGTCTTTGTTCAATACTTTCTCGATTCCGAATATGTTGATAATCCAAATGACATTGATCCGATCAATTAATTTGAGTCCGGCAGAACATTTCATCAACATCATTCCTACGAGAGGCCCAAGCTTGACATCTCTCCGAAGAGGGACAAATCCATTTAGCTTATTACTCTTCCCTACTTGAATCCGATTATACCAATCATACCCTTTATAACTACCCGGTTAAAGGTAGCGTTTGAATATGTCAAACATAATGTTCGTCAAGTGGAAGACTATAATAACTTCATGTCTAAGGATTCGAATGACATAACTAATATGAGATATATGTTCGACATAGACCATGACATAAATGTCATACAGCGGGTCATGTCCAGTACCTTGTTCCAAACAAGTACACATAAATCTAACATGATCATCCCATGATCATTTAGCCTTTATACTAGTGCTTAACAAGTACTAGGGACGGAGATTATTATAAGTAAACATGAACAACAATAATCAAAACATCTGTTTATTGATATGAAATAAATGATAACAATTACAACGTTTATTAAACGTGCCTAGGGCACCACTACCAACACACCTTCCCCAGATTTCCCTAATTTCCAAATTCCTCCAAAGTCCTTTCGACTCAATATTCCAATATAGACCTTATTTAAGATTCGTTCTATTGTTTGTGACCCTCTAGGATTATACTAAGTTGGCAATGGGTTCAAACTTGAAACCATAAGATATGATTAAGTTCTAGCAAACCGTCATACCTACCCAAATAGTATAACTAGATACAAGTTCGCATTCCTTTAGAACATGTCACAATCCCTTTGTCCACGATCTCATTGAACACAAGTCATGGTTAAACGGTCAACTTGTCTTTGTTCAATACTTTCTCGATTCCGAATATGTTGATAATCCAAATGACATTGATCTAATCAATTCATTTGAGCCCGGCCGAACATTTTCATCAACATCATTCCTACGAGTGGCCTAAGCTTGAGATCTCTCCGGAGAGGGACAAATCCATTTAGCTTATTATTCTTCCCTACGTGAATCCGATTATACCAATCATACCCTTTATAACTACCCGATTAAAGGTAGCGTTTGAATATGTCAAACATAATGTTCATCAAGTGGAGGACTATAATAACTTCATGTCTAAGGATTCGAATGACATAACTAATATGAGATATATGTACGACGTAGACCATGACATAAATCTCATACAGCGGGTCATGTCCAGTACATTGTTCCAAACAAGTACCCATAAATCTAACATGATCATCTCATGACCATTTAGCCTTTATACTAGTGCTTAACAAGTACTAGGGACGGAGATTATTATAAGTAAATATGAACAACAATAATAATCAAAACATCTCTTTATTGATATGAAATAAATGATAACAATTACAACGTTTATTAAACGTGCCTAGGGCACCACTACCAACAGATTCCAAAGTAGGGAACCACACAAGACTCATCATAAAGATGAACCAATCCAAAACACATCAAAAGATGTTCAAAAATATCCAATTAATATTTAGTCAAATTCCATAACACATATGTTCACAAATGAACCGTTTCCAATACTAGAGTGTTCCACAATATCCATTTAAATAAACTAGAGTAGTACCCAAAACCTAGACCAAGAATACATCCTAGTCTTAATCAAACAAAAGGAGGATTTCTAAAAATAGGGGCGAGCGGGCGCTCACACTAGACCGGGCGGGCGCTCGACAACTGACCAGGCGGGCGCTCGGCAAGGACCAAGCGGGCGCTCCAGGTCGACAGAGATTTTGGTCATGAAACACGAGGTAAGCGGGCGCTCGGTACCTTACCAGGCGGGCGCTTGCCACAATTTCCAGCAAAAACCAATTTCTTTCCGGGCTTAAGAATTCTCCGTCCCAAACTTAGGAGTATACTTTCAATAACATTTTACCAATACTAACAATACCCAGAAGTGAAATACATGCCCAAGACACCACTTTCAAGCCTAAGTCATTGTTTTTCTTCACAGTATATTAATACTCCATTTGTCCCAAAATTACAAGTATCACAAAAATCATCCAATTCACAAAAATAACAATCACAAGTGTCAAATATAACACATATGACCATTTTAACATTTAAAGGGGAATTAGTAACTTACCTATTTCCAGAAAAGTATCGAGAAAATAATATTTGATCGGGTAGGAATACTCTACTCAACACCCTGAACATTTTGGTGTAATTAGATTTTAAAATGGAGTAATAAATAAAATGATAAAATTTACCAAAGTTAAGAACCCTAACCTTATATCTCTCTCTCTCTCTCACTCTCTCTCTGCGAATTGTTTACACACTCTTAAAACTTTCCTTAAATTTTCTCTGGTTCATGCCGTGATCCCTTTCTTGAGCCATACGGCTCCTGTGCTGACAGCTGGGGGAATCATCTTTTGTCACGTGTCGCGCTCCGATTGGCCACCTTTTTATCCACTTGGAACAGCCATTTATGGCCATTTGCTGGCTGATTAGTGGCCACAAAAGCCACTTTTGACTTTTTTCAAAAGTGCATGATCACAAATGCTTCCGGTGTTGTTCCGCAACAGTCTAAAATTTGTCCGAATGCGCGCATAACGGTGTCCCGGTTGTCCGCGGTCCCAACATGAAAGTTGCTTGAAATATTCTCGTGGTCACGTACGCATATCTGCAATATGTTAATGAGAAAGGAATGACAATTATATATTTTTAAGTGCACAGAATGGACGGTAGCAGATTCTAGGGGAGTGGGCCCCGTTTCGGGTCTCACAGCTCAAAAATTGAAGTGCATGTCTGTTTACTCTTTTTTTCGCTCTGATTATGAATTTGAAGTCCGTTAATCCATTCGATGCACCGATAAGGCTCACGGCACTTCCGCATAGCCAAATCGAGGGCTTAGGTCAATTTTAGGGTTTAGACCATTCAAAAAGGGTTTGATAAGGGGTGCGAGATCAGGGTGTCTATACTTTCCACCATGATATACCTTCTTTCCTAACGTTTACTTTTCTCCACCCCTTCGCTACGTTCCCGCATCACCCCTTCAACATACGCTCTTCCCCTGATTCATCCTCCTCTTTCTCTCCCTTTTTTTCCATCAAATATTTTTATGAAATGATAATCCACATATAGCATTTACTTCATATGAAACATATTGGGGTAATATATTTTTTGATTGTTATTTCACGTGTTTTTTTAATATTTAAAATTAAGATTTAATATTAAATAATCCAGTCACCCGAATATTTGCCAAAAAAATATATGTTATAAATTTAAATATTAGTTTTAATTTTAAAAAAAGAATCATATCAATCGGATATGTGTTGCTCCAAAAATATCTTAAAACACGCCTTAAAACGTCATGTGCTAGTCACATGACATAAAATCTGTTAGAAAACTAACAGCCAATTACTTTTATAGTCGGATTGCAACCAAATGACAAAGTGAGTATACCAATTCGCAAAATTGAAATGAAAGCATCAACATTGCAAATTTTGAAAAAAGACAGGAATCAAATTGCTATTAACCCATTTTTTTTATTTTATTTTTTTTTTTTTTGAAAACACAAGTTACCAAATTTCATTTTTTTTTGAAATGTTAGGAATAAAGTTGGAGCGTTTTACATAAATTTGGAACAAAATGTAAATCATAGGAACCGGGTTGTAATTTTTTCAATTTCGTGAACTAAATTGCAAAAATAATCAAAACACATGTAACAAATTGCAATTTGCCCTTCTGAATTTGTTTGACACATTTGAATGCTAGCATCATATATCCATTTAAAGGAAAAGAAACAATGAACATAAAAAGAAAAGAAAATAATTTATATTTATATATAACAATGTATCTTAACTGTTGATAATGTGAACAAGTATTGTGAACCAAAATTACTTTTAAAATAAGAATAATTATTATTCGAAACCATAATGTGCGTGTTTGTTTCCACTTACTAGGAAAAACCCCGTGCTACCCATGGAAATTTGTTTACAATTTATCGTTTATTTAGTTAGTCAAATGGAGTATATTTTATTATGATTAAAGAAAAATAAATTTTAGGTATCTCAAAAATACAACTAAAAAAGAAGACACGTAAATAATCAATTACATTGTAGTTTTCTTTTTATTTCGGGGGGATAAATTAAAGAGTAAATTATTTTCTAACTTTGGATTTAAAATCAAGATTAATGCTTTTTGTGACTTTCCTTTGTTTGCAGGATTAGAGTTGCTTCAACATAAAATATTTAATTTATTAGTTAAACTTAATAAATTGTTTGAAAACTTTTCATTTGTTTTAAGTAACAAATCAAAAATTTATTTTTTGTGACTTTACATTCAAATTATGACTTTTCATTTCCTATACCGGAGAAGTTAAAGTCACTTTATCATAATTATTTTTAATATATTAAATTTTATTGAGACTCTTAATATTTTAGTAACCGTTACACTTAAATGAATGCATGTAATGATATATGAAAAAAATCTTAGGTATAAAATTATTTGAATGTAAAATTTCAAAAAATCATTCATTTTAGTATAAACCGGACATTCAATTTGGAATGAAGAGAGTAACTATTATGATTTACTAATATTATTAATAGTAATAGTTAATTTCTTTTAAAAAAAATTATTAACTATTATAATTAACTAATACTGTTAATAGTAAAAGTTAATATATATATATATATATATATATATATATATATATATATATATATATATATATATAGTAACTATTGTAATTAACTATTATTGTCAATAGCAAAAGCTAACCTATATAGTAACTATGATGGTTAACTAATACTATTAATAGTAATAGTTAACTTATATAGTAACTATTAACGTTAACTAATACTATTAAAAGTAATAAGTAACTTATATAACTATTATAGTTAACTAATATTATTCATAGTAATAGTTAACCTATATTATATAGTAACTATTATAGTAAACTAATACTATTAATAGTAATAGTTAACTTATACAATAACTATTATAGTTAACTATATAGTAACTATGATGGTTAACTAATACTATTAATAGTAATAGTTAACTTATATAGTAACTATTAACGTTAACTAATACTATTAAAAGTAATAAGTAACTTATATAACTATTATAGTTAACTAATATTATTCATAGTAATAGTTAACCTATATATATAGTAACTATTATAGTTAAACTAATATATTAATAGTAATAGTTAACTTATATAATAACTATTATAGTTAACTAATACTATTAATAGTAATAGTTAACTTATACAATAACTATTATAGTTAACTAGTACTATTAATAGTAACAGTTAACTTATACAATAACTATTATAGTTAACTAGTACTATTAATAGTAATAGTTAACTTAAACAATAAGTATTATAGTTTACTAATACTATTAATAGTACTCCCTCCGTCCCAAAATATTTGTAGTTTTAGGATTTTCACACAAATTAAGAAAAGCAATCAATGCATATCTAATGGACCAATTTACCCTTGAAATATTTCAAGTACCAAGACAATTAAATGCTTATGCAATGACAACTACCATCATAAATAAGGGTAAATTTGACAAACAATGTCAAAGATGTCTAGATAAAAGCAAAACTACAAACATTTTGGGACAAATTTCAACCCCTTAAACTACATATATTTTGGGACGGAGGGAGTAATAGTTAACTTATATAATAAATACTCCCTCCGTCTCAAAATAGATGTCGTTTTGGAGTGTTTCACACATATTAAGAAATGTCATTTATGCATGTGAAAAAGTCCCAAATACCCCTAAAGTAATTCAACTACCTAGGTAATTAAATGGTTAGGTAAGAGATAGTTCACTATCATTTATTAAGAGTATAATTGGTATAGAGCAATAAAAAAGCTTTGAAAATGGTGAAACGACAAGTATTTTGAGACAAAATTTAACTCCCAAAACGACATCTATTTTGAGACGGAGGGAGTATTATTATTAACTAATATTATTAGCTAATAATAAGAATATCAAGAGTCACTTATCAATAAGAATGGTGATGACATGGTTTCACCAAAAGCATTCTTTAGCCTAAACTGTCCACATGGCGAATTCGTATACCTCCGCGTCGACTTTTAATATATATAGATCATGGGAGCTTTTGACTTTTGACTTAAAAAAGTTATAAATGTAGTGTTTGTTTTGACTTATAAGCTAAAAGCTCATAAGTAAGGTACAAGTCAATTATAGCATAAATAAGTAAAAGCTAAAAAGCCAAGAAAATATTACATTTACTCACTTATTTAGTAACATGCCTTTATTCACTCCTCATGAAAATTCTATAACCCAAATTACCCTCTCTTTCCAAAATACATCTCTTTCCAAATACTAATAATTTTCTGTTTGTGTTTTAATGTTTCATGCCAAATCCTTTTAGACAAATTCTTGTATGCGGCAACTTCAGCCGTGCACGGCTGTGCGGCGGGTCCGCCATGGGTCGGATCCGGATTGACCCGCCCCACCGGCCCAGGTCCATTAAAAAACAAAACCAAAAAACTTTCAAATGTCATATCTTGTGATTTATAAGTCGAAAAAAAAAATTAAAAATACCGTTGTGTTCGTCTCGACGAGACGAATAAAACTACATAGGTCATGATATGGTTTGATATTTTTTTAAAAAAATACATTTTTTACACACAAAACAAATTGATCTGCTTTCAGCTGAAAATGTAACACTCTGTTCTGATAAAAGTAACACTTTCATCTTCAAAAAGTAACACTTTCTACTGTTAAAGGTAACATCAGTTTTTACAAAAAAAAAAAAAAAATTAGGTTTGCATTACAATTGTTACTTTCTCAATAAAAAATTGTTACATTTCATATATAATGTTACATTTAGGAATATAAACTCTTATAATTAAGAAAAAAAAAATGTTACATTCATTTTTTATAAAATGTAACATTAGTTTTTAGTTGTCAATCCTATGTTAATTTTGGGAGAAAAAAAAAGTGTTACATTTGAAAAATTGAGTGTTACATTCCTTTATAAAAAGTGTTACTTAATTTTGTTGTGAATCTTTTATGTTATCTTTAATCTATTGCATCAAAATTGGGGTACATTTGTTTTGAAAAAAAGTGTTACATTTGAAGAAAAAAAGTGTTACATTTCGGTATAAAAAGTGTTACTTTTTGTTGGAGGAAAAAAGTTAGGGTGGCAAAAAAAAAAAAAAAAAAAAAAATCTCGGCAAAAAATAAAAAAATAAATAAAAAAATATGGCTCGGCTCGGCTCGGCGCCGCCTCAAGGCGTGCGGCTGTTGTACGCGAGACAGGTTCATCCTTTTATTACTAGCTTAGATTTCAAGTACATCTTCGTTTTTTAATTGTTAATCACAGAATTGTGAAAATTGAAAATTCTCTCGTTGAATTTGTTTACTTCTCAAAAAAAAAAAATTGTATACTATTTCAATAATAGCTTGATGATTAACTTTTAAATGAAAATATTAATTATTCTAAAATAAAAAACTGGTTATCAAAATTATTTACAAAATTTGTTTTTGATATAAAGTTAATAATACTCTCTCCATCTCATAAAAATAATTTCATTTGGTAAAAATAATTATGAATTTATATATTTTTCTTGAACTGTAAACGTAAAATATATTAAAATTTAATTTAATTATGTTGATAAAAGTATAAGACTACATTTCATCTCAACAAAAAAGATTTATGTGATTTAATTCTAAGGTAGTGGCATGTATATGTATTAATTTTTATATTAAGATTAAGGGTAAAATTGTATTCTTATCGTAATTCGACAATTTTTAGCTTATCTAACAAACAAATACAACTAACTTATGACAGCTCATAAGTTGTTTCAAATCAGCCAAAACAAACAGTATTTAACCCATCAGCTATAAGTCATTCAGCCATTAGCCACCAGCCATCAGCTATAAGCCATCACTAATTAGCTACGACAAAATGAGCCTAATCACAATCCACACGTATTTATATTTAAAATATTTCATTAATAATTATCCAAGTTTCATTTGTTTGAATATTTTCCGAAACGGAAGTCAAACATCAAATCAAATGTTTATAATCTAAACTTTAGATCATGATCTACATATATTTGCATATCTCAAGTGATTTAACAACTAAAAATCATTTATGAAATATTATTGATATCATATTTTTTAAATTTATAACCGTTGAATTTTATCTTTCTTAAGGTAAAGAACTAATTAACACACGAGAATAATGTATATGTTATATTTCATAATGAGAACGTATGTGGGTTTTATACCTATAATTACACAATCTAAACAATATTGGACATAAGAATTGAAAAGCAAAAGAGAGAAAAAGGTGATGTGTGTTATGAGTGTAGGAGTGAGAAAATGAGATAGAGAATAGTAAGTGGGTAGTTGTTGTAAGTATGACATATGAAGCTCCTTATTTAAAAAGTATTAGAAGGTTTTCATTTTAAGATTTTATAGATTAAAATGAGACATTCAAATTGATTTTTTTAAAGATTAAACTGAGATGGAGGGTGTATATCATTATAAAATTATTAATCTTATTTTCCGCTTCGCGTAGTAAGTGTCAAATTTGACCAGTAAAATTTTCCAAGAAATGTGTTTTGCTTGTTTGTTCATTGCTTGTACGGTAAAATTTGACTAATACTCTTTCTGTATTTAAGAATGCAACACTTATTGTAGGACTGATAAATTTCCGTAATAATTTTAATGATGTGTTAATAATGGCTTTTGATAATTCGTAAAATAGATGATTAAATTCCTATAATATTTAGTCATTATTTAATCTATTTGACCTTAAAATCTTCATAATATATTGTAAATATGGGGAATGTATAAATAAAATTAATCATCTCCTTAATTATACCACCTCCACTTGCAATATAGGAGTATATATTAAGTAAACATGATAGAAATGAGCAAAAGTTGAAAAATATAGAAGTCAACATGGTGAGAGTAACTTGTATGGTGTTCATAGTGCTATTGTTTTCAATGTCAATGAGCGTGACATCCGTGAACATAGGTTGTTATATGAAATGTGTTGATGGTTGCTTGTTTTTGGGTAATGCATGTTGGAAAGCGTGTGCAAATTTTTGTAACAAACGCACTACAAAGATCTCAAAGCTTGATTACTGTAGCTTTGGATGCTCACTGGATCATTGTTCAAAGTATCGTACAGGTCTGATTCAAACATCAAATCAAATGTTTATAATCTAAACTTTAGATCATGATCTACATATATTTGCATATCTAAAGTGATTTAACAACTAAAAATCATTTATGAAATATTATTGATATCATATTTTTTAAATTTATAACCGTTGAATTTTATCTTTCTTAAGGTAAAGAACTAATTAACACACGAGAATAATGTATATGTTATATTTCATAATGAGAACGTATGTGGGTTTTATACCTATAATTACACAATCTAAACAATATTGGACATAAGAATTGAAAAAGCAAAAGAGAGAAAAAGGTGATGTGTGTTATGAGTGTAGGAGTGAGAAACTGAGATAGAGAATAGTAAGTGGGTAGTTGTTGTAAGTATGACATATGAAGCTCATTATTTAAAAAGTATTAGAAGGTTTTCATTTTAAGATTTTATAGATTAAAATTAGACATTCAAATTGATTTTTTTAAAGATTAAACTGAGATGGAGGGTGTATATCATTATAAAATTATTAATCTTATTTTCCGCTTCGCGTAGTAAGTGTCAAATTTGACTAGTAAAATTTTCCAAGAAATGTGTTTTGCTTGTTTGTTCATTGCTTGTACGGTAAAATTTTACTAATACTCTTTCTGTATTTAAGAATGCAACACTTATTGTAGGACTGATAAATTTCCGTAATAATTTTAATGATGTGTTAATAATGGCTTTTGATAATTCGTAAAATAGATGATTAAATTCCTATAATATTTAGTCATTATTTAATCTATTTGACCTTAAAATCTTCATAATATATTCTAAATATGGGGAATGTATAAATAAAATTAATCATCTCCTTAATTATACCACCTCCACTTGCAATATAGGAGTATATATTAAGTAAACATGATAGAAATGAGCAAAAGTTGAAAAATATAGAAGTCAACATGGTGAGAGTAACTTGTATGGTGTTCATAGTGCTATTGTTTTCAATGTCAATGAGCGTGACATCCGTGAACATAGGTTGTTATATGAAATGTGTTGATGGCTGCTTGTTTTTGGGTAATGCATGTTGGAAAGCGTGTGCAAATTTTTGTAACAAACGCACTACAAAGATCTCAAAGCTTGATTACTGTAGCTTTGGATGCTCACTGGATCATTGTTCAAAGTATCGTACAGGTCTGATTCACTATTTATGTTTTTTATTTTGTTCTAATATATATATATATATATATATATTTATACATATATATATACATATATATATACATATATATATATATTTGTATAATTTGACTAACTTATACTTGTCCGTTTGCAGATACCGAGAATTTCAGAGTATGTTTGAAGGAGTGTTCTAATAAAATATGCGGGATGGAAAATGTTGCTTCAAATTCTTAATCTTTGTATAAGAATGTTATATAAGTTCAAATAAAAATTATGAGAATACTATTCCAGTTGCAGATACCGAGAAAATTCAGAGTATGTTTGAAGGAGTGTTGTCGCGGCCCTGAACCCGCGGTCCGGAATACGCGAGCT
This sequence comes from Campanula takesimana, assembly GCA_026119855.1. Lineage (NCBI taxonomy): Eukaryota > Viridiplantae > Streptophyta > Magnoliopsida > Asterales > Campanulaceae > Campanula > Campanula takesimana. The sequence goes on from JAOWBW010001018.1 coordinate 82,215, forward strand.
GGACGTCGACTTAACACACAATTACTAAAATATTGAAGATAAAAATTCCATTTTTATATCCAAAAGGTTTGAAACAAAGCTTTAGAAATCCAAGTTTAACAACAACAACAACAACAACAAACTACTAGTATAAGCTCCACAAGCTCACACCAAAATACAAAAGATTACAAATCTTAATGACGTCATCGTTGGTAAAACTATCCCCAAAAGGTTATACATTTAAATAATGCAAACCGATCAATAACAACCTGCCCAAAATCTCAATCCTCTCGACGTCCTCCTCGATCCGCAAATCCTAATCCTTTCCTCCTGGGGGGGGGTTAAGGAAAACAATTTGAAACAAGAAACGGGGTGAGAATAAATCTCAGTAAGTTACTAATGCAACTACATGACATGCTATTATGCAATGACCAATAGCAATTAACATAAGACAGATAGCAGCGGAATAATAAGTGACATGCTGTCGAACAGTAACATCCAATAATCAATCATATAAATAAACATATAACAACAAATGAGAGGCTCCCTATCACCAACCGTCCCATGCCGGTTGGAAATAGCGACCAGCTCATCATGCAACACATAAAGCTGAAATAAACACTCATAAGTGGATACATAGCCAAGGTTTCACCTAACTGAAAGAACCAAATAAAGGTCGCTGCGCAGCTTCAATAATCAACCATCAACATCTTCATAATAGCATGAAAGCTGAAGAGAAATCCCCGGTACCGGAACCAATAACCATAAGAGTGTCACAAAGGACAAGAGCCATGCCACAAAGTCATGCTCGGTAGCTAGATACATTCACAAAGGAAGCTAACTTATCTCTTCCAAGACCAATCTGGAAAAGGGGTATAGTAAGGGCAAACAATGGTCAACATTATAATGGACTTGGCTTGCCATTATAATATTTCCCATCGCCCGATGCAACAAATATGCCAGCTGGGCTTCCAAATAAATGCTAAGTAATAAATACTAGCTTAAATAAACAACTTAAGGTTCCAAAGTAGGGAACCAATCCAAATAAATTACCACAAAAGGTAAACCAATCCAAACAATCACCATAGAGAGACAATGATTACTCATGAAGAGTTTAACAACAACGATAGCAAGGAATTTCTCATAACAGAGTTCAAATAACAATAACGGTATTATTCAAAAGGGGGGTCCAACAATATTGATCATTAAACAAGATGATACTAAAACAAGGATCCACATCAAACGCATCCTAAAATGATACACGCGAGTCACTCGTACAGAGTACTACCCAAACGGTCGCTCTCAAATAACACAACGATTAACACTAACGTGACCCTAAACGTCCACTCATGTCCCAAGACTCTCAAACAATAATTAATCATATCCCAATTCACGCTAAATCACAAAGGAACCAAATTCAGCATTTGAGTATTCCATAGTGGCCATTAAGTCTAAGAGGATGATACCCGAAACTAGGGTTAAAGCTATAACCTAATCCAAGAACAAAGAAAGAATAAGTGCCAAGAAATAGAGGCGGGCGGGCGCCCAGGTCAGGGCGGGCGGTCGCCTGGAGCGGGCGGGCGCGCGGAAGAAGGCAAGCGGGCGCTTAAATGGCCAGGAGGTTTGGCCGCAGAAAAAAGGAAGGTGGGCGGGCGCCTGGCAAGGCCCAGGCGGGCGCTCGGTCAACGGACAGGGAGAAGTTTCAGCTGGGTTCTTCAAAGATTCAACCCATTTCTCAAATCAACCCAAAATCAAACTTTCTAACTAGTTTACCCAAATGCCAAAATAACTCCTAAGCCTAAAAATAACTCTTAAAGCATCATTTAACAACCAAACCAAGATTTAATCCCAACATTCTCAAGATCACAAAAGATGAACAAAATGCAAATAAATTCCAAATACTTTCTAAACTCAACCAAAATGACATAAATATCAACAAGAACATCAATAGAGTTAAAGATGAGCATTTTTAACATAAATGGGGGAAAAGTAACTTACCCGGATTTTCTCAAAGTTGCCGGAACTCGAATATTTTTAGCCCTCTACGATCCTAACGACGATCTAAACAAGAATCATGTTTTAAGAAATGAGAAATAATGAGAGGAAGAGGAAGAAAATGAAGAGAGAAGTGAGAGAGAAAAACTTACCATAAACAAGGAGAGAGAGAGGGAGTTGCTGGGAATGATGAGGGAGAAGAGGAAGAGTGAGGGAGAAGAGAAATAGTAGGGAATTATTTCAAAATGTTACAATTAGACCCCTTCCCCATCACTAACACAAATACTCCCCACTAACAAATAAGACTCAACACTTCTACACTAGCACAAATGACCCAAATAAAATGCTAGGCATAAGTTATTATAACACATAAAATGCACACATAAATATTTAAATAAATAATAATTTAAATAAATAAATAAGTAAATAAATAAATAATAATTATTTATTACTAATAAAATAGAGCCTAGTTTTCGGGTCGTGACATTCACTCCCCCTTAAAGAAAATTCATCCCGAATTTTAAATTACTTACCCGAAAGACCAAATAGGTACGGATACGATAGTTCCGCCATTTCTCAAATTCCTCAATTGTCCAATCTATCCCACTACAAGGTAACCTTAAATAATGCTTACGATAACACTACCTCTCGAACTGAATCATTCCATCATTATCTTCATTACTAATCAAAACTCGTACTCAAAATCGAAGAATCCAAATTATTTCCACACATAATTCTCGAGATATCTCAAGCTCGCCTTATTCATAGCCTTAACTACACCGCAAAAGTACTTCCATTTGTAAATCGCATACTTAGTATTAATCCCCAGAAATTCAAAACATTACCATCTCGAGCTAAATTAGCTTTTTTTTTAAAATATGAAAGGCTAAAGAAATTTTCCATCCCCATAATATTCACCAAAGGCTAAATCTCTAAGGATTCCCATTATAGTGCTCTCGCACTAGGTAGCGCCTTAAACTAGAGGTGTAATATAAACCCAATATTTTAATACAAAATGTCCACTTAAATCTACGCCATAATATCATCGTCATAACACTCCAATCCTTGAAAGCTAAAATAATTACGAATACTCAACAGTCCGAAAATGATCTAAATTTTATCTTCAAGGGATTTCCTCTAACTCCCTTTTTAGTTATTAATCTGTGCTCATTTACCCAAGGAAATCAACAAATCTCAAATCCTCAATAGTTAACCCAAGTTAGTCTTTCACGTATACATTTATTAACCTGATGATACTTAGGCTCAATAGTACTACCATCATAATAAACCAATTAGCTAGCAACGTTCCAACTGACCCAATACCAAATCATGATATTCCTTAATTATGCCCAAGTATTGATACTCAACTTCCTTCACATACCCTTGATCCAATTCGGGAAACGCCACCAAGAAGGGATTTAGGACCATAGAACCACTATCTAACCAAAATTTCAAAATGCCTTTAACATAGATTGAGAAATTATTAATGTCCCAAAATGTACTTAGTCCTTTCTAACTTAACACGCTTACCACCATTAATGATCATAACTCCTACAACAAACTCATCATCCATAACAAATCGTACACCTCTCCATACTAATCCATTCCGATGCATTCACGGAGATGTACTAAAAGTGATTAAAATTTTCCTCAAGAGATCCTTATTGAATCCTCAACTCCTATAACCCAACCGATACAATATGGATATTGATCTAAATATTAGCATTACAACCTTTTACCACAACAACCCAATTTAACCCAAGCTCCTCCTCAAACACTAGGTACTATTCAGAAGAAAATAGAAACCTTACAATGATAATTACACCCAACAATTTGACCGAAGCTAAATACTCAGATTTCAATAATAAAAAAAAGAAATAATTAGGTATAACTCTACGCAAAGGAACGGTCTCAAACAATTTTAAGAAATCAGGAATGGAGAATATAACCATCTTCCTACAACAATCGACTAAAGCAAGAGTAACATCAAAATCTTGTAATAGCAACATGGCTAATTTAGTAGGTAAGACATAACCATACTTAAGCACATCATAAGCACATAAGACTTCATCGGATACCCTACACTCCTCCATAGGAGTAGACACCGACAACACATAAGTCAAAGACTTAAAAGAAATAAATGCAACTAAATGCACGGAAACATATGAATGCAATGGTCCTAAAATGTACGCGCTCGCTCTCTCTCGACGCAAAATAATACCTTCTGAAACTGATGAGTCACCGCTGAGTGCTGATTGATTGCAAATACTCTACCCGAAACCTTGGGCTTCCCCGAAGCATCCCTCTTCTGACCCTGTGGTATTCCAGTTCCTGTCCCCGATGACTGAACTCTAAACCTCGGACAATCTTTAACGAACTGTCCCAACTGACCACACTTCACACATTTTCCCTGCTTCTTCCAACACTTGTCTTCTGAGTGTCCTTTCCTCTGACAGTAGCTGTAGACTTTCCCTTAATAGAAGCTTGATTTCCTACTGTTGGTTGCCCTTGAAGTTGCCTTCTGAATCGAGTTTGCGCTCCAGAATTACCTCTGTTATCCGAATGTTGCTGTTGTGACTTACTCTGCACTCCTTGCTTACCCGGTTTAACCATCTCAGTCTTCCTTTTGTGTTCCCCAATATCCTGCTCAATCAAGTAGGCTCGATCCACCGCATCCTGATAAGTCTGAATCCGCTGTGCTATAAGCTGAGTCCGGATGGAAATCTTCAAACCCCTGATCAATCTCATCGCTTTCTGCTCCTCGGTCCGCACAAGGTATTCACAACACCTGGCTAATTCTGTGAACTTAGTTAAGTACTGTGCTACTGACATCATGCCTTGCTCCAAGCTGAGGAACTCGATCTCTTTCCGGTTTTGATTCACTAGAGAGATAAAGTGATCCTTGAATTTCCTCACGAACCACTCCCAAGGATATGGTACAAGAGTCGCATCCCAACTGGTCTTCAGTGCCTTCCACCAATGTTCCGCAGCCCCCACGAGCTTATAAGCTGAAAACAGAACCCTATCCTCATCAGTGCAACCAAAGACATCGTAGATTTTCTCCATCGATTCTATCCATAGCTCGGCCTTCTTCACATCAGGCTCACCGTCGTACTCACTTGGTCTCAACTTCAAGAACTGCTCCAACCCATATCGTGGAGGTGCTACATGTTCCTCTCTCGGCCCTTGGTCATGAATTGCTTTCACGGCCGCTTCAAACCTGCCCTGAAACACTGCACGGTTTTCTTCCCGTAGACCATTAAGATTCTGAGTCCCACTAGAAGCTTCACCAATTCATCTTCTAGCCATTTCGAACAAATACCTGCATAAAACATCAACCGTTACTCACTCCGAACACCACTACCCTCCTAGATCATTCTAGTCCACCTATACTTATACTTAGAGCTAAACCATAGCTCTGATACCAACTGTCGCGGCCCGAACCCGCGGTCCGGAATACGCGAGCTGGACGTCTACTTAACACACAATTACTAAAATACTGAAGATAAAAATTCCATTTTTATACCCAAAAGGTTTGAAACAAAGCTTTAGAAATCCAAGTTTAACAACAAAAACAACAACAAAAAACTACTAGTATAAGCTCCACAAGCTCACACCAAAATACAAAAGATTACAAATCTTAATGACGTCATCGTTGGTAAAACTATCCCCAAAAGGTTATACATTTAAATAATGCAAACCGATCAATAACAACCTGCCCAAAATCTCAATCCTCTCGACGTCCTCCTCGATCCGCAAATCCTAATCCTTTCCTCCTGGGGGGGGGGGGTTAAGGAAAACAATTTGAAACAAGAAACGGGGTGAGAATAAATCTCAGTAAGTTACTAATGCAACTACATGACATGCTATTATGCAATGACCAATAGCAATTAACATAAGACAGATAGCAGCGGAATAATAAGTGACATGCTGTCGAACAGTAACATCCAATAATCAATCATATAAATAAACATATAACAACAAATGAGAGGCTCCCTATCACCAACCGTCCCATGCCGGTTGGAAATAGCGACCAGCTCATCATGCAACACATAAAGCTGAAATAAACACTCATAAGTGGATACATAGCCAAGGTTTCACCCAACTGAAAGAACCAAATAAAGGTCGCTGCGCAGCTTCAATAATCAACCATCAACATCTTCATAATAGCATGAAAGCTGAAGAGAAATCCCCGGTACCGGAACCAATAACCATAAGAGTGTCACAAAGGACAAGAGCCATGCCACAAAGTCATGATCGGTACCTAGATACATTCACAAAGGAAGCTAACTTATCTCTTCCAAGGCCAATCTGGAAAAGGGGTATAGTAAGGGCAAACAATGGTCAACATTATAATGGACTTGGCTTTGCCATTATAATCTTTCCCATCGCCCGATGCAACAAATATGCCAGCTGGGCTTCCAAATAAATGCTAAGTAATAAATACTAGCTTAAATAAACAACTTAAGGTTCCAAAGTAGGGAACCAATCCAAATAAATTACCACAAAGGTAAACCAATCCAAACAATCACCATAGATAGACAATGATTACTCATGAAGAGTTTAACAACAACGATAGCAAGGAATTTCTCATAACAGAGTTCAAATAACAATAACGGTATTATTCAAAAGGGGGGTCCAACAATATCATTAAACAAGATGTTACTAAAACAAGGATCCACATCAAACGCATCCTAAAATGATACACGCGAGTCACTCGTACAGAGTACTACCCAAACGGTCGCTCTCAAATAACACAACGATTAACACTAACGTGACCCTAAACGTCCACTCATGTCCCAAGACTCTCAAACAATAATTAATCATATCCCAATTCACGCTAAATCACAAAGGAACCAAATTCAGCATTTGAGTATTCCATAGTGGCCATTAAGTCTAAGAGGATGATACCCGAAACTAGGGTTAAAGCTATGACCTAATCCAAGAACAAAGAAAGAATAAGTGCCAAGAAATAGTGGCGGGCGGGCGCCCAGGTCAGGGCGGGCGGTCGCCTGGAGCGGGCGGGCGCGCGGAAGAAGGCAAGCGGGCGCTTAAATGGCCAGGAGGTTTGGCCGCAGAAAAAAGGAAGGTGGGCGGGCGCCTGGCAAGGCCCAGGCGGGCGCTCGGTCGACGGACAAGGAGAAGTTTCAGCTGGGTTCTTCAAAGATTCAACCCATTTCTCAAATCAACCCAAAATCAAACTTTCTAACTAGTTTACCCAAATGCCAAAATAACTCCTAAGCCTAAAAATAACTCTTAAAGCATCATTTAACAACCAAACAAAGATTTAATCCCAACATTCTCAAGATCACAAAAGATGAACAAAATGCAAATAAATTCCAAATACTTTCTAAACTCAACCAAAATGACATAAATATCAACAAGAACATCAATAGAGTTAAAGATGAGCATTTTTAACATAAATGGGGGAAAAGTAACTTACCCGGATTTTCTCAAAGTTGCCGGAACTCGAATATTTTTAGCCCTCTACGATCCTAACGACGATCTAAACAAGATTCATGTTTTAAGAAATGAGAAATAATGAGAGGAAGAGGAAGAAAATGAAGAGAGAAGTGAGAGAGAAAAACTTACCATAAACAAGGAGAGAGAGAGGGAGTTGCTGGGAATGATGAGGGAGAAGAGGAAGAGTGAGGGAGAAGAGAAGGAGTATGGAATTATTTCAAAATGTTACAATTAGACCCCTTCCCCATCACTAACACAAATACTCCCCACTAACAAATAAGACTCAACACTTCTACACTAGCACAAATGACTCAAATAAAATGCTAGGCATAAGTTATTATAACACATAAAATGCACACATAAATATTTAAATAAATAATAATTTAAATAAATAAATAAGTAAATAAATAAATAATAATTATTTATTACTAATAAAATAGAGCCTAGTTTTCGGGTCGTGACAAGTGTTCTAATAAAATATCCGGGATGGAAAATGTTGCTTAAAATTCTTAATTTTTGTATAAGAAGTTATAAAAGTTCAAATACAAATTGTGAGAAATAATACTTTTGTTGTCCCTTATTAAATATTATATTTTTTTATAAGTTAGTACAAAAAAACATTGACTAATAAATTTAGATTAATTTAATTATCAAAGAAAAATTTAAAAGTGTGATTATATTTATAATGGTGTATCAATAATTTTTTTATGATTTATTAGGTTATTGAAAATTTAAAAATTGTTGTTTAGCTGCAATAATAAAGGAACAAACAAGATATTCAAACATGAATGTTTTGGTCCAGCTATCCAATCCTATTTAAGCCACTTTTGTTCTTCATTCGAAAATATTTTTCTCCAAGAAAAAAAAAACAGAAAAGGAAAAACTAATTATATAACCTTATTTTATTACTAACAAGGTTTTTATTGTTCGATTTGGTCTTATAAGAAACTATTTCTTCTAATAAAAATTGCAAAATAAATACTCAATTTGGTCACGTTGTGAGACTTTAGTACTTTATGTCATTTTTGTTACAACGACATACTTTTTCCTTTTAAGTGAGTCATGTGCTTAGACATGAGACTTATTTATAAGAACAGAATCGAAATGTCAATGTAAAATTACCCTCACACCCCCCCAAATCCCTCTTCCAATCCTTTAACCTTCAATCACCACCACCACATGGCCACCCATGCACATCCGCCACCAGAACATATCAAACTAAGGCAACCACACAAATTCAATTTTGGGGGATTTGCTAAAAAACAATCTCAGTTTTGATAATTCAATGGAATGTAAAATGGAAAGTATCATTACAATTATTTTACCATGAAGAAACAGAAAGTATCTTTACAGTGATTTCACCTTAAATATTTTTGCAACCAACGTATCCAACTCTTTCTTTTTTATGTCTGTAGTCAATTTTGTTAATTTCGTTAAATAGTCACATGCGATGCATACGACTGAATTTGTAAGGATAAAATTGGAAAATCCATGCAAATTTGAAGAACCTAATTAATCAAGGATCCAAGTATAATATTAAAAATTACTAAGATAAGTATATTATAAATTTTAAAACCAAATTTCTCAACTTCTTCAACCCTTATTGAATTTGAGTTTATTGCCAAATTGCCCCTACGTACTAACTAGGGATAGTCAATGTGTTGGTCCCAAAGACACAAGAATGGTATGAAAAGGAGGCTAGAGGGGGGGGGGGAGGTGAATAGCCTACTTAAAAATTTCAACCATTTTTTTAAAATTCAACCTTATGCTTACAACTTGAATTTTGCGGTCGATAACAAATCACGCGGTCAAGTTTAAAATGCACAGTGGAAGTTTTTGTTTAAAATACTTGAGTTGATTTTAGATGGAATAGTGCGGTAGTTTCTGAATGCGGTAGGTAGAAGTCGGTAGGTTCAAAAGTACGGTAGGTTGAATGATTAAAAGTTAGTGTCTTGGAAATTTTGGCAAATTAGTCAGATTTTAGCTTAGGCAATGAGGAGAAGATACAAACACAATTCACAATATGTTTGGATATCTGAAAGATCAAACACTAAACGACTAACAAGATTAATATGAACAATGAAGAACAATATGAACAATACTTGAACTGAATTTGCAAAAAGTAAAGAGCATAAAGTAAATGACACAATGATTTGGAAATGTTCGATCTGTTAAAAGATCTACGTCTTTTACCAAGATGGTCAGTCTTGGATTTTGAATGGGGCATATATTGATTCACTTGAGTACAGATTACAGAGATGAATTATTAAATCAACACATATTTTCTATGATGAACAATCCTAGACTTAGACCAGTGTATCCCTAATGATTCAATCTATGTGATTTGATCAATCGGGGTGAGTGTGTGTCTAAGAGTCAAAAGCTCTATGAAATCTATATGATTATAGAACATAATGAATCTTGTGTGTTACAAGGCTTGAGATTTGTAGATGAAGGTTGCTGGAGTTGTTGAAGACTTGAAGGTTATGCTTGAAGATTTGAAGGATTCTGGAAATCTTGAGTATGATCTTCAATCACCAAGAATTTCAACAGCAATTTCTCTCTTAGAATCTCAACAATGTTCAATGAAGAACTCAAAGACTATTTATAGCCTTGAAAGAGAAACTAGCCGTTTTGAATTCTTGGAGGATAAGTTTGGAGGACAATGAGCTGTTGATGTCTGATTAAAGCTCAGTCTGAGTTGTCCTTTTGTTGTAGAGTAGTGATGGTCTAACTGTACCTTGTTAACCATTTGATGACAGTTGAATTCGAATTTGAAATTTGAATTTTGTAACGTTTTAAACTAACCATAGTTTTGGACACTAGTGTGTCCGCGGTTAAGTTTGAACCAAACTTGATCTTCTTCAATTTGTCTCATGCGGCAGGTTGAACCATGCGGTATATTGAGAGCATGTGGCAAGTTGGTCATGCGGTAGACATGAAGCATGCGGTAGATGTATGATGCGGCAGACATGGTCTTGACCGCATATCTCTAGACTTGAGAAAATTGAGGGGTCCTAATCTACTAAGCCTATCAAACTAAAAAGTAGACTTTTCTAAATGAAGTACAAGTACTTCTTACAATATATCCTAAAGTCACAAAGAGTAAAATTAGGTTAAGGGATCAATCAAATTTAAGGTAATATGATTGGTTTATAATAATCATACCCAACAATTTCCCCTTATTTGATTGAGACCATTACCTACTATAACAAATGCTAATTCATTGTACTTGGTAATAACATGTTTTCAAAAAATATCATTTTATTAATTTCATCTCCCAAGTTAATGCACACTCTAAGCCTATGTTATAGATTTCTATCATCCTAAAAAGGAAAACAAAAGTACTTAACCTAGAGGATAGAAATCAAGATATGAAGCATTTCAAGAGAAGTAATCAAAGTAACTTAGCAATGCATCAAACACAAAAAAATATACTCCATAAAGATAATCATTCACGCATTAGGAGTATGAAACAAAAGAGAATATTGTTTTAAAAGTTACAAACCCAAACAAACATAAAAGAAAAATTATTTGTAACATCAACATAAATTTTTCAAATGACCACACACGGTCATATCAAAAGATGTGGTATGGCATAATTAGATGCGGTCAATCTCATTTAGATCATAATCTGCATAACTTGTGATGAATGGAAAGCGGTAGGAGGGTGTGGTCAATCCTAGTATAAGAATGGGAACAGAAACTCCGTCTTCTTCTTCCTCTTCATCACCTTGAGCATTGACATTGCCGTTCCCTGCTTGATTTCCGCGGTTAAGCCTGTTCATCACAGTGTTGATTCTGTTTGACAAGAGATCAATCTTTGTAGATTGACTCTCTATTCTAGTGTTCTGAATCTTAATGCGATTGGTTTGAACTTGCATAGCTGCGATCATTGCGTTAATCCTTGGAATGAACTTGTCTGCAACTGCCATTAATGCGGCATTGGTGTGAGTGAGAATGTGCTCTTTAATGGATGACATCACCTTTCCAAGCTCTTCCTTAACTTCAAGCTTGTCTTTGTTTATAGCTCTTAAAAGTTCTTTGCCTGCTCCCTCTACCCCCTTAACAACACTGGTACTGATAGAATCAGTCTGCATTCTCAATGCTTCTTTTAATTCAACAAAGGTGAGAGGTGCGGTAGAGCTTGAGCTTGTGGTTCCTGCAAGAGTGTCTCTAATAGCCGTTGTTATAAATTCACTCTCCCCCTTCATGGTCGAGATCATTTGAGAAGAGAGTGCACCAATATCATGATGAAGAGTGGCTTGATCAGTCTTGACTTCAATGAGCACTTCTCGAAGGGCAACCATGCTTGTCACGCCCCGAAAACAAGGCTCTATTTTATTAGAAATAAATAATTATTATTTATTTATTTGCTTATTTATTTGTTTAAATTATTATTTATTTAAATATTTATGTGTGCATTTTATGTGTTATAATATTTATGCCTAGCATTTTATTTGAGTCATTTGGGTTAGTGTAGTATTGTTGGGTCTTAATTGTTAGCAGGGGGTGTAAGTATTTGTGTTAGTAGATGGGGAAGGGGTCTAATTGTAACATTTTGAAATAATTTCCCTACTCCCTCTCTTCTCCCTCACCTCCCTAGTCTTTCCCCTCACCTCCATCTCTCCCAGCAAATCTCTCTCTCTCTCCATGTTTGTGGGTAAGTTTTTCTCTCTTCCTTCTCTCTTCATTTTCTTCCTCTTCCTCTCATTATTTCTCATTTCTTAAAACATGAATCTTGTTTAGATCGTCGATAGGATCGTAAAGGGCTAAGAATATTCGAATTCCGTCAACTTTGAGAAAATCCGGGTAAGTTACTTTTCCCCCATTTATGTTAAAAATGCTCATCTTTAACTCCATTGATGATCTAGTTGTTATATATGGCTTCTTTGGTTGATTTGGAACCTATTTGTAAATTTTTCATATTATTGTGAAATTTGAGTGTTTGAATCATTCATTGGTTAGGGTTGTCCAAATGTTGCTAGATGAGTTATTTTAGGCTTAGAAGTTATTTTGGCACTTGGGTAAACTAGTTGGGAGTGTTGGTGTTGATTGAGGTTGAAGTGGTGAATTTTGGGGTTGAAATTCAGGTAGAAGAACCCAGGAAGAATTCTGGGTTTGCTGAATTTGGTTGGAGGCGCGCACATCCTATTGGGGTGAGGCGCGCGCACCCCTCCATCTCACCTTGTACGTTTTTCTTCTGTTTATAGGAGGCACGCGCACCCTATGTGTGGGAGGCGCGCGCACCCTTTGTATCCCTGTTGGTGCCTTTCTTTCTGATTAAGGGAGGCGCGCGCACCCTGTTGGTGGGAGGCGCGCGCATCCCCTTCCTTTCTGTGAAATTTATTCGCTTCTTGTCCAATCTTTCGAAGGTTATAATTCCTTCGTCCGGCCTCCGTTTTAGTCGAGCAAACTATCGTTTTAAAGCTCTTTTAGAGTACTACGAGATAAGGTGGTTTATTCGGTTGGGATTCAGGTTTAGGTTGTGTTGAGTTTTCAGTAGTGTTTTATAACACAAAACGTTTACGATCGGTCCGTTGTGATAAAGTTTAGGATAATTGTTTGTGTGGGTTGTGGATAACTCTGGTGTTTAAAATGGTTCCTTTGTGAACAAATATGTGTGGAATTTGACCAAGTATCGTTTTGTATTTGTTTGGACATCTTTTGATGTGTTGTTGGATTGGTGCACCTTTTTGGGTGATTTATTTGAAATGGTTCCCTACTTTGGAATCCTTAGTTGTTTATTTGAGCTAGTATTTTATTACTTAGCCCTTACTTGAAAGTCCAGCTGGTATTTTGTGTGTGTTTGGGCGATGCGAAACATTATCATGGCACAGCCAAGTCCATTGTGATGTTGACCATTGTTTTGCCCCATTATTACCCTCCTCCAGATTGGCCTTGGATGTGAGATGAGCTAGCTCCTTTGTGAGCATTATAGCTATTGGTTTTCGGGCTTTGACTGTGGAATTTGACCATTGTTTTGTCACCGGGGATTTCTCTTCAGCTTTCATGCTATTATGAAGATGTTGATGGTTGATTATTGAAGCTGCGCAGCGACCTTTATTTGGTTTATCGGTTTGGAAAACCTTGGATAATATCCTTCGTTATGTGTTCATTTCCGCTGCTATCTGATGTATGATAATTGCTATGTGTTATGTGAATTATTATTGATTATTGCATCTTAGAATGTCATGTAGTTGCATTAGTAACTTACTGAGATTTTATCTCACCCCGTTTCCTTTCAATGTTGTTTTCCTTAACCCCCCCCCTAGGAGGAAAGGATTAGGATTTTCGGATCGAGGAGGACGTCGAGAGGTTGGAGATATTTGGGCAGGTTATTATTGTGCGGTTTGCATTTAATAATGTGTAACCTTCTTGGGGATAGTTGTACCAACAATGACGTCATTAAGATTTGTAATATTTTGTATTTTGGTGTGAGCTTGTGGAGCTTACACTAGTTGTTTTATGGTGTTGTTAAACTTGGATTTCCAAACCTTGTGTTAAAATCTTTTGGGTATAAAATGAAATTTTTACTTTCTGTATCTTAGAGTTTTTGGTTGTAAGTCGACGTCCAGCTCGCGAGTTCCCGGCCCGCGGGTTCGGGGTCGCGACAGTTGGTATCAGAGCCATGGTTTAGCTCTATGTATAAGTATAGGTGGACTAGAATGACCTAGGAGGGTAGATGGGTTCGGAGTGAGTAATGATGAGTATTTTATGCAGGTATTTGTTTGTGATGGCTAGAAGAAGAATGGGTGAAAGTTCTAGTGGGGCTCAGAATCAGAATGGTCTACGGGAAGAAAACCGTACAATGTTTCAGGACAGGTTTGAAGCGGCCGTGAAAGAAATTCATGACAAAGGGCCGAGAGAGGAACATGTAGCACCTCCGCGATATGGGTTGGAGCAGTTCTTGAAGTTGAAACCAAGTGAGTACGACGGTGAGCCTGATGTGAAGAAGGCCGAGCTATGGATAGAATCGATGGAGAAAATCTACGAGGTCTTTGGTTGCACTGATGAGGATAGGGTTCTGTTTGCAGCTTTTAAGCTCGTGGGGGCTGCGGAACATTGGTGGAAGGCACTGAAGACCAGTTGGGATGCGACTCTTATACCATATCCTTGGGAGTGGTTCATGAGGAAATTCAAGGATCATTTTATCTCTCTAGTGAATCAAAACCGGAAAGAGATCAAGTTCCTCAGCTTGGAGCAAGGCATGATGTCAGTAGCACAGTACTCGGCTAAGTTTACAGAATTAGCCAGGTGTTGTGACTACCTTGTGCGGACCGATGAGCAGAAAGTGATGAGATTGATCAGGGGTTGAAGATAGCTATTAGGACTAAACTTTTAGCTCAAAGAATTCAACCTTTTCAGGATGCGGTGGATCGAGCCTACTTGATTGAGCAGGATATTGGGGAACACAAAAAGGAAGACTGAGATGGTTAACCCGGGTAAGCAAGGAGGGCAGAGTAAGTCACAACAGCAACATTCGGATAACAGAGGTAATTCTGGAGTGAAAAATCGATTCAGAAGGCAACTTTAAGGGCAACCAAAAGTAGGAAATCAAGGTTCTAATAAGGGGACACGAAATGGGAAGATCTGTGGCTATTGTCAGAGGGAAGGACATTCAGAAGACAAGTGTTGGAAGAAGCAGGGAAAATGTGTGAAGTGTGGTCAGTTGGGACACTTCGTTAAAGATTGTCCGAGGTTTAGAGTTCAGTCATCGGGGATAGGAACTGGAATACCACAGGGTCAGAAGAGGGATGCTTCGGGGAAGCCCAAGGTTTCGGGTAGAGTATTTGCAATCAATCAGCACTCAACGGGTTATTCATCAGTTTCAGGAGGTATTAAATTTGTGTCGAGAGAGCGAGCGCGTGCATTTTAGGATCATCGCATTCTCATGTTTATGTGCATTTAGTTGCATTTATTTCTTTTGAGTCTTTGACTTATGTGTTGTCAGTGTCTACTCCTATGGAGGAGTGTAGGATATCTGAGGGAGTCTTATGTGCTCATGTTGTGCTTAGAGGTAGATATAACTTACCTGCTAAATTTGTCATATTGCTATTACAAGGTTTTGATGTTATTTTGAGAAGAGAAATGTTATGCTTTAGTCGATTGTTGTAGGAGGATTGTTACATTCTCTATTCCTGATTTCCTAAAATCGTTTTGAGACCGTTCCTTTGGGTAGAATTATACTCATCTTTTCTTATATGGGATTTGAATATATAACTTAGGTAGGTGTCAATGGGATGTCTATACCGAATTGTTGGGTGTATGTATCATTTGTAAGATTTCTATTTTCCTCTGAATAGTGCCTAGTGTTTGGGGAGGAACTTGGGTTAAATTGAGTTGTTATGGTACAAGGTTGTAGTGCTAATATTTAGATCAATGTCCTTATGGCATCGGTTGGGTTATAAGAGTTGAGGATTCAAATTGAGGATTTCTGGATAGGAGATTTTGTTTACTTGTAGTGCATCTACGTGAGCGCATCGGAATTGGATAGTATGAAGAAAAGCATGATGTGTTATGGGATATGAGTATATTATGGAAGTTATAATCATCAATAGTGGTGAGCGCGTTAAGTTTGAAAGGACTAAGAACATTTCGGGAGAGTAATAAATTTGCGACCTATATTAAAGGCATTTTGAGTTTTAGTTAAAGGGGTGTTCTATGGTTCTAAATCTTGTCTTGGTGGCATTTCTTGTTTTGGATTACAAATATGTGAAGAAAGTTGAGTATAAATACTTGGGCATATTAAAGAATACTATGATTTGGTATTGGGTCAGTTGGAATGTGACTAGCTAATGGGTTTATTATGATGGCAGTACTATTGAGCCTAAGTATCTTTAAGTTAATGAATGTATACGTGAAAGTCTAATGTGGGTCAGCTGTTGGAGATTTAGGGATTGCTAAACTTCTTTGGGGTATATAAGCGCGGATTATTAATTCAAGAAAAGGAATTAGAGGAAATCCCTTGACGTAAAAATTGGATTATTTTTCGGACTACTGAGTATTTGTAATTGTTTTAAGCTTTCAAAGATTGAAGTAATGTGATGATGGTACTATGACATGGATTTAGGTAAACATTTTGTATTAAAATTTTGGGTTTACATTGTACCTCTAGTTTAAGGTACCATCTAAGGCGAAAGCACTATAATGGGAATCCTTGGAGGTATAGCCACTTTGGTGAATTTTATGGGGATGGAAAATTTCTTTAGCTTTTCATATTTTAAAAGCTAATTAAGCTCGAGATGGTAATGTTTTGAATTTCTGGGGAATAATACTAAGTATGTGATTTACGAATGGAAGTACCTTTGCGGTGTAGTTAAGGTTATGAATAAGGCGAGCTTGAGATACCTCGAGAATTATGTGTGGAATAAATTTGGATTCTTCGATTTTGAGTACGGATTTTGATTAGTAATGAAGATAATGAAGGAATGATTCGGTTCGAGAGGTGGTGTTATCGTAAGCATTATTTAAGGTTATCTTTTAGTAGGTTAGATTTGGACAATTGAGGAATTTGAGAAATGCGGAACTATCGTATCCGTAGCTAATTGGTCTTTCGGGTAAGTCTCGTTAAAATTCGGGTCGAATTTTCTTTTAAGGGTGAGTGAATGTCACGACCCGAAAACTAGGCTCTATTTTATTAGAAATAAATAATTGTTATTTATTTATTTGCTTATTTATTTATTTAAATTATTATTTATTTAAATATTTATGTGTGCATTTTATGTGTTATAATATTTATGCCTAGCATTTTATTTGAGTCATTTGGCTTAGTGTAGTATTGTTGGGTCTTAATTGTTAGCTGGGGGTGTAAGTATTTGTGTTAGTAGATGGGGAAGGGGTCTAATTGTAACATTTTGAAATAATTTCCCTACTCCCTCTCTTCTCCCTCACCTCCCTAGTCTTTCCCCCTCACCTCACCATCTCTCCCAGCAAATCTCTCTCTCTCTCCATGTTTGTGGGTAAGTTTTTCTCTCTTCCTTCTCTCTTCATTTTCTTCCTCTTCCTCTCATTATTTATCATTTCTTAAAACATGAATCTTGTTTAGATCGTCGATAGGATCGTAAAAGGCTAAGAATATTCGAATTCCGTCAACTTTGAGAAAATCCGGGTAAGTTACTTTTCCCCCATTTATGTTAAAAATGCTCATCTTTAACTCCATTGATGATTTAGTTGTTATATGTGGCTTCTGTCGCGACCCCGAACCCCGCGGGCCCGAGACCGCGAGCTGGACGTCGACTTAAACAATAAACTCTAAAATAATGGAGATAAAAATTTCATTTTATACCCAAAAGATGATAACACAAGGTTTTGTAAATCAACTTGAACAAGAAAATAAAACTAGTATAAACTCCATAAGCTTATACACCCAAGTTACAAAATACACAAATCCTAGTGACGTCAATGTTTGGTACAAATATCCCCAAAATGTTACACATTGATATAATGTAAACCAACCTATAACAACCTTCCCCAAAAGAATGTATCCACACTCGACGTCCTCTTTCTCGTGATCAGCGAGACTAATCCTTAGCACTTGGGGGGGGGGGTTAAGGAAAACAAAGATAAAAGAAAGGGGGTGAGATAAATCTCAATGAGTTACTAATGCAACTACATTACATGCTATGATGCAATATACAATAATAAATCATAGCTAGCACATAGCATTTATCACATAACAGATAGCAGCGGAAATAAACACATAACAAAGGATATTAGCCAAGGTTTCCAAACCGATACATCCAAATAAAGGATCGCTGCGCAGCTTCAATAATCAACAAATTACATCTTCATCATAGCATGAAAGCTGAAGAGAAAACCCCGGTACCGGAACCAATAACCGAATGAAGTGCCACAAGGGACGGGAGACATGCCACAAAGTCATGCTCCAAGTAAAGCTAAAATGCACACAAAGGAGCTAGCTCTTCTCACATCCAAGGCCAATCTGGAGGAGGGTAATAATGGGGCAAAACAATGGTCAACATCATAATGGACTTGGCCGTGCCATTATAATATTTCGCATCGCCCGAAACAAACACAAATAACCAGCTGGACTTTCAAACGTAGGCCAAGTAATAAAATACTAGCGCAATAAATAGCCATGGATTCCAAAGTAGGGAATCATGCCAAATAATCACCAAGAAGATGAAATGAACCAACAATACACAATAAAGGTGTTCCAAAATCCCAATTAACAATTAATAAATTTCAACACAAACTTGATCACAAAGGACCCAATTCTACCACTAAAGTGTACTACAATGTTCACTAGGGTCGACTAGAAGGACACCCAAGACTTAGACCAAAACGCATTTTCCAATCACACAAAACAACAAATGAAAAATTTCAGAGGTTCTGTGCGGCCGCCCACAAGGGACTGTGAGGTCGCCCAAAAATCCTCAAACAAGAACAAAACCTTTCAGATAGATGTGCGGTCGCCCAGACATTTTTGGGCGGTCGCCCAACCTTCTGGACTGCCGGAATTCGGGAGGGAAGAACTGGGGTTTCTTCATTTTCTTACCCAATTCACACAATACTCAAAATCAAACACACCAACAAGTTTGCTAAGGTACCCAAACAACATTTAAGTTTAAGGGAACCTAACTAACACCATTTATCAACCCAAACCAAGATTGAATCATGACATTCATCAAATCACCATTTTAGCCAAAAACTCAAATAAATTCCAAATCAATTCCAAACTCAACCAAACTTCAAATATAACAATTAAAGCATTGTAGAAACATGTTATGAGCATTTTAGCATAAAAATAGGGGAAAAGCAACTTACTTGAAAATAATGAAAGTTGACGGAATTCGAATATTCTTGATTCTACGCGATCCTATCGACGATCTAAACACATTTCGTATAGAGAGAAATGAGAGAAGATGAGAGGAAGGATGTTTAAATGAAGAGAGAAGGAAGAGAGAAATGTTTACCTTTTTTCTTGAGGGAGAGAGAGAGAATACTGAGAATGAATTGGTGAGGGAGAAGGAGAAGAAGGAAGAGGTGAAGTTAAAATCGAAGTTACACTTAGGCCCCTTCCCCATCTACTAACACAATACTACACTCCCTGCTAACAATTAAGACCCAACAACCACACTAACCCAATTGACTCAATTACGAAGCTAGGCATAAATTATTATAACACATAAATTGCACACATAATTATTTAAATAAATAATAATTTAATAAATAAATTAGCAAATAAATAAATAATAATTATTTATTACTAATAAAATAGAGTCTAGTTTTCGGGTCGTGACATTCACTCCCCCTTAAAGAAAATTCGACCCGAATTTTAACGAGACTTACCCGAATTAAAAAGCCACGAAATTTCCTCTCGATCTCATCTCGGAGCTCCCACGTCGACTCCTCAATATTATGATTCCTCCAAAGAACTCTAACCAACGAAATGCTTTTGTTCCTCAACTCTTGAACTTTAGAATCAAGGATCCGGATCGGTCGTTCCTCATAAGTCATATCGGGCTCTATATCCTCCGGTACCCTCGGTAACACGTGAGATGGATCATGAACATACTTCCGAAGCATGGAAACGTGGAACACATTGTGCAACGGTCTAAAGATGGAGGTAACGCAAGTCGATACGCACGAAGTCCAACCTTTCCCAAATCTCAAACGGACCAATAAAACCTTGGATCCAATTTACCTTTCTTCCCAAACCTACGAATACCCACCTTCGGAGGTACTTTCAAGAACACAAAGTCACCGGTCTGGAAACTAAGATCTCGCCTTCGGTTATCTGCATAGCTCTTATGTCGACTCTGAGCTGTTCTCAATCGATCCCGGATAACACTAACCTTTTCAACTGAATCCCGAAGCAAATCAATACCCAAAACTTTCGCTTCACCAACCTCATCCCAACAAATAGGCGATCTACATTTTCTTCCATACAAAGCCTCATACGGTGCCATCTCAATACTAGCCTGATAACTGTTGTTGTAAGAGAACTCCACTAACGGTAAATGTCTATCCCAAGAATCGGAAAAGTCTATCGAACAAGCTCGCAACATATCCTCCAAAATCTGAATAGTCCTTTTGGATTGACCATCGGTCTGAGGATGAAAAGCTGTACTGAATCGCAAATTTGTACCCAAAGCTTCCTGAAACGCCTTCCAGAATCTAGAAGTAAACCTCGGGTCTCGATCTGACACAATGCTAACCGGAACTCCATGCAATCTAACGATCTCATCGATATAAAGGGTCGCAAGCTTCTCCATCGAATATCTGATGTCAATAGGCAAGAAATGGGCACTCTTGGTCAATCTATCCACTATTACCTAAACACTGTCATACTTCCTACGGGTACGAGGTAGTCCCGTAACGAAATCCATAGTCACATGCTCCCATTTCCACTCGGGAATCTCTAACGGCTGAAGTAGTCCCGCGGGTCTCTGATGCTCGGCTTTGACCTGCTGACAAGTTAAACATCTCGAAACATACTCGGCTATTTCCCTTTTCATGTTGTTCCACCAAAAATGTTTCTTCAGATTCTGATACATCTTCGTACTACCCGGATGAATAGTATATCTCGATTTGTGACCCTCGTCTAAAACTTGCTTCTTTATTCCGCCAACATCGGGTACGCACAAACGACCACGAAAAGTCAACACTCCACTCGAACTCAATGAAAAATCCTCGAAGTTCTTTTCCTTCAATTTACCCATTATCTTCACCAACTCGGGATCTTCTTTCTGAGCCTCTTTTATTCTTTGATTTAGGGTCGGAGACACCCTAATATTCGCAAAAACAGCCCCATGTCTCGATTCACGAGGAGACCAATCTCGAACATCCTCAAGCATTTTCCACTCACGGACCATCATCGAAGCCACATAAGATTTTCTACTAATCGCATCGGCGACCACAGTCGCCTTCCACGGGTGATAGGAAATCATACAATCATAATCCTTCAATAATTCCATCCATCGGCGTTGCCTATTATTCAACTCTTTCTGGGAGAATAGGTACTTCAAACTCTTGTGATCCGTAAAAATCTCAAACTTTGCTCCATAAAGGTAATGCTTCCACTTGTGCAACGCAAAGACTATCGCCGCCACTCCATATCATGAGTCGGGTAATTCTGTTCACTAGGGGTCAACTTCCTCGAAGCATAAGCAATTACTCTCCCATTCTGCATCAACACACAACCAAACCCTCTTCGAAGCATCACTGTAAATCACTAGGCCATCGCTCCCATTAGGCAAAGTCAAGATTGGTGCGGTAGTCAACCTCTGCTTCAATTCCTCAAAACTCTTGTCACATTTCTCGGTCCACACAAACGGGACATTCTTCCGGGTCAACTGAGTCATCGGAGTAGCGATCCTCGAAAACCCTTCTATAAATCTTCGGTAATACCCGGCTAAACCAAGAAAGGTTCTATTCTCTGTCACTGATTCGGGTCTCTTCCAATCCACTATTGCCTCTATCTTTGAAGGACCCCATCTTTGAAATAACATGACCCAGAAATGACACCTTCTCAAGCCAAAATTCGCATTTACTAAACTTCGCAAACAACTGCTCCCTCGCAAGAACGGATAACACTGATCTCAAATGCTGCTCGTGCTCCTCTCGGGATTTAGAGTAGACGAGTATATCATCAATAAAAACCACCATGAAAGAATCAAGATAAGGATGGAAAACCCGGTTCATCAAATCCATAAATACTGCAGGCGCGTTAGTCAACCCAAACGGCATAACTAAGAACTCATAATAACCATAATGAGTGCGAAAGGAAGTCTTCGGAATATCCTCCGATCGAATCTTCAACTGGTGGTAACCACTCCTCAAATCAAGCTTAGAGAACACAACTGAGCCTTGAAGCTGATCGAATAAATCGTTAATATGGGGTAGAGGATACTTATTCTTCACCGTAACCTGATTCAACTTTCTGTAATCGATGAACAATCTCAAGGAACCGTCTTTCTTCCGCACAAATAAAACCGGTGCTCCCCACGGGGAAACACTAGGGCGTATAAACCCTCGATCAAGCAACTCTTGCAATTGAACCTTTAATTCCTTCAACTCTGCGGGAGCTAACCTGTAAGGAGCTTCCGAAATTGGAGCCGTACCCGACAAAAGGTCTATACAAAACTCAATCTCACGATCGGGAGGCATATCATACTTGGTAGAGAAAACATCGGGAAATTCCCGAACTACCCGAACACTATCCAAACTAGGGGATTCCTTCCTAGTATCAAGAACACTAGCCAAATACCCCTCACAACCACTATGCAATAATTTTCTCGCTTTCATATAAGAAATTAAGCGAACCTTTCTACTCAGAGGACTAGCCTCAAACACAAATTTAGGCACATCGGGAATAGAAAAAGTAACAGTTTTTCTTACAGCAATCAACGGAAGCATGAAACTTGCTCAACCAATCCATACCCAAAATGACATCAAAGTCTTGGATAGGAAGAACTACCAAATCCGCACAAAGGACACGACCACAAATAACCACATCACAAGCACGAAAGACTCGATCAGAAATCAAGCATTCTCCTATAGGGGTCGACACTCTAGCACGTACGGTAAAGACTCGAATGCAGCATTTAACATGGAAGCAAATTGCACAAGAAATGTATGAATGAGATGATCCTGGATCTACTACACGCTCGTGCGCTCACACTAGATATAGAAAAATAATACCTCCAATAACTGTGGGATCATCTGTGGCTTGTTGTTGATTCATTGCAAACACTTTCCCTTGGACCTTGGGCTTTCCTGTAGCGTCCCTTTCTGACCCTGAGTAGTACCACCCCTGACCCGGATGACTGGACCTCGGTACCTCGTGCAATCTCTCGCAAGTGCCCCATTTCACCACAATTGGTACACTTGCCTTGCTTTTTCCAACACCTATCCTCCGTATGGCCTACTTCTGACAAAAGGTTAACAAGGATTCCTATTCTGAATCCCCGGAGTAGTACCGGACTCCTCGTAAGTTTTGCCCCCTTAAACTGAAATGATGCTCCCGGGTTACCTCGGTTGTCGGAACGGTGTTGAGGTTGAGATTTTAGCATGGCTTCCCGGTTTACCCGTTACCCGCAACCTCGGTTTTCCTTTTGTGCTCCCCAATATCTTGCTCTATTAAGTAGGCTCGGTCTACCGCATCTTGGAAGGTCGCAATCCCATTGGGCAATAAGTTGAGTACGGATGGAGGTCTTCAATCCCCCAATGAATCTCATAGCTTTTGTTCCTCGGTCCCTCACCAAATAGTCACAATACGGGCTAATTCTATGAACTTAGCCGAGTACTGGGCTATAGACAACAAACCTTGCTCCAAGTGGAGCAGCTCGATCTCCTTTCGGTTTTGATCAACAACCGGAATGAAATGCTCTTTAAACTTACGCACAAACAACTCCCACGCATACACCGTGTGAGTGTCATCCAACTAGCTTTGACACCTTTCCACCAATGCTCAGCGGCTCCACAAGCTTATAGAGCCGCGAACCGTACATTTTCCTCATCCGTGCAACCAAATACCTCATAAAATCTTCTCCATCGACTCAATCCACAACTCAGCTTTCCGACCATCGGGTTCCCCATTGAACTCAACCGGTTTCAGTTTGAGAAATTGCTCTAATCCATAGCGGGGGTGGTGCTTGTTCTACTCTCGGACCTTGATCAAGTATGGCCTTCATGGCCGCCTCGAACATGCCTTGAACATAGCACGTGCTTCTTCCCTTGTGTCATTCTGATTCTGTGCTCCACTAGAACCTTCACCCGTTCTTCTTCAGCCATTGAGAACAATTACCTGCATAAGACATCAACCCGTTACTCACTCCGAACACAACTACCACCTAGGTCATACTAGTCCACCTAGACTTATACTTAGAGCAGAAACCATGGCTCTGATACCAACTGTCGCGACCCCGAACCCCGCGAGCCCGAGACCGCGGCGAGCTGGACGTCGACTTAAACAATAAACTCTAAAATAATGGAGATAAAAATTTCCTTTTATACCCCAAAAGATGATAACACAAGGTTTTGTAAATCAACTTGAACAACCAAAGTAAAACTAGTATAAACTCCATAAGCTTAAACCCAAGTTACAAAATACACAAATCCCAGTGACGTCAATGTTGGTACAAATATCCCCAAAAGGTTACACATTGAATAAATGTAAACCAACCTATAACAACCTTCCCCAAAAAATGTATACATACTCCACACTCGACGTCCTCTTTCTCGTGATCAGCGAGACTAATCTTAGCACCTGGGGGGGGGGGGTTAAGGAAAAACAAAGATAAAGAAAGGGGGTGAGATAAATCTCAATGATTTACTAATGCAACTACATTACATGCTATGATGCAATATACAATAATAAATCATAGCTAGCACATAGCATTTATCACATAACAGATAGCAGCCGGAAATAAACACATAAACAAAGGATATTAGCCAAGTTTCCAAACCGATACATCCAAATAAAGGATCGCTGCGCAGCTTCAATAATCAACAAATTAGATCTTCATCATAGCATGAAAGCCGAAGAAAAAACCCCGGTACCGGAACCAATAACCGAATGAAGTGTCACAGGGACGGGAGACATGCCCCAAAGTCATGCTCCAAGTAAAAGCTAAAATGCACACAAAGGAGCTAGCTCTTCTCACATCTAAAGGCCAATCTGGAGGAGGGTAATAATGGGGCAAAACAATGGTCAACATCATAATGGACTTGGCCGTGCCTTATAATATTTCGCATCGCCCGAAACAAAACACAAATAACCAGGTGGACTTTCAAACGTGGCCAAGTAATAAAATACTAGCGCAATAAATAGCCATGGATTCCAAAGTAGGGAATCATGCCAAATAATCACCAAGAAGATGAAATGAACCAACAATACACAATAAAGGTGTTCCAAAATCCCAATTAACAATTAATAAATTTCAAACACAAACTTGATCACAAAGGACCCAATTCTACCACTAAAGTGTACTACAATGTTCACTAGGGTCGACTAGAAGGACACCCAAGACTTAGACAAAACGCATTTTCCAATCACACAAAACAACAAATGAAAAACTTCCAGAGGTTCTGTGCGGCCGCCCACAAGGACTGTGCGTCGCCCAAAAAGCCCTCAAACAAGAAAAAACCTTTCAGATAGATGTGCGGTCGCCCAGACATTTTGGGCGGTCGCCTAACCTTCTGGACTGCCGGAATTCGGGAGGGAAGAACTGG
This sequence comes from Campanula takesimana, assembly GCA_026119855.1. Taxonomy (NCBI): domain Eukaryota; kingdom Viridiplantae; phylum Streptophyta; class Magnoliopsida; order Asterales; family Campanulaceae; genus Campanula; species Campanula takesimana. The sequence goes on from JAOWBW010001018.1 coordinate 107,853, forward strand.
GTTCTTCATTTTCTTACCCAATTCACACAATACTCACAAATCAAACACAACCAACAAGTTTGCTAAGGTACCCAAACAACATTTAAGTTTAAGGGAACCTAACTAAACACCATTTATCAACCCAAAACCAAGATGAATCATGACATTCATCAAATCACCATTTAGCCAAAACTCAATAAATTCCAAATCAATTCCAAACTCAACCAAACTTCAAATATAACAATTAAAGCATTGTAGAAACATGTTATGAGCATTTTAGCATAAAAATAGGGGAAAAGCAACTTACTTGAAAATAATGAAAGTTGACGGAATTAGAATATTCTTGATTCTACCGCGATCCTATCGACGATCTAAACACATTTCGTATAGAGAGAAAATGAGAGAAGATGAGAGGAAGGAGGTTTAAATGAAGAGAGAAGGAAGAGAGAAATGTTTACCTTTTTTCTTTAGGGGAGAGAGAGAAATACTGAGATTGAATTTGTCACGACCCCCGGACCCCGCGGGCCGAGACCGCGATCTGGACGTCGACTCTAAAACCAAAACTGTGAAATACCCGAAGTTAAAAATTCCATTTGATACCAAAAAGTGATGATCCAAAGTTTTACAAAACCAAGTTTGATAAAAACCAATTACAACTAATCATAAACTTCCACAAGTTTATGCCCAACGAAATACAAATATATAATTCAAAATGACGTCATTGTTTGGTACAACTATCCCAAAAGGTTACACATTTACATAATGTAAACCAACCTATAACAACCTTCCCCAAAAGAATGGATCCACACTCGACGTCCTCTTTCTCGTGATCAGCGAGACTAATCCTTAGCACCTGGGGGGGGGGGGGTTAAGGAAAAACAAAGATAAAAGAAAGGGGGTGAGATAAATCTCAATAAGTTACTAATGCAACTACATGACATGCTATGATGCAAGAAGCACTAAGCAATAATAAATATCAAATAGCACATAGCATTTATCACATGACAGATAGCAGCGGAAATAAACACATAACAAAGGATATAGCCAAGGTTTCCAAACCGATACATCCAAATAAAGGATCTCTGCGCAGCTTCAATAATCAACAAATCATCATCTTCATAATAGCATGAAAGCCGAAGAGAAAAACCCCGGTACCGGAATAATAACCATATAAGTGTCACAAACGACAAGAGCCATGCCACAAAGTCATGCTCGGTAGCTAGATACATTCCCAAAGGAAGCTAACTTTATCCTTTCCAAGGCCAATCTGGAAAAGGGGGTATAGAAGGGGGCAAAACAATGGTCAACATTATAATGGACTTGGCTTTGCCATTATAATCTTTCCCATCGCCCGATGCAACAAATATGCCAGCTGGGCTTCCAAATAAATGCTAATTAATAATAATTTAGCATGAATAAACAACTTAAGGTTCCAAATAGGGAACCAATCCAATTAAATTACCACAAAGGTAAAACCAATCCAAACAGCACATCAAAGATGCCCAACATTCACAAAACGGTACTTAGATAAATTTCATAACACATTTATTCACAAAAAATCAATTCCACTTAAATAAGTGTTCCTCGGTGTTATTTTAAGTTAATTAGAAGAAATAAACCTAAACTAGTTAAACCTTAAGCCTTAAACCAAGCAAAAAGGGCAAAAACCCAAACAGGCGGGCGGGCGGGCGCCTGGGCATAGGCAGGCGCGCGCTTGAATTGACAGAAGGTCTGTCCATCAGGAAAAGGGGTGCAGGCGGGCGCCTGGCACCACGCGGGCGGGCGCCTGGTCCTGTGATCTGGCCGGAAAAACAGGGCTGGGTTCATAAGGGATTGATACCATTTTCACCAATCCTCAAAATCAAAACCCAACCAAAGATCCCTAAGGTACCCAAATGACATCTAACACAATGGGGACTTCAATAATACCATAAATCACCCCAAACCAAGGATCAAGACCAACATTAACATCAATCACTATTTTAAACAAAAAACCCAAATAAATCCCAAACAATTCTAAACTCAACCAAACTTCAATTATAACAATAAAAGCATTATATGAACATAATATGAACATTTTAGCATCAAAATGGGGGAAAAGAAACTTGAGTAACTCAAAGATGACGGAATTCAATTCTTTTTGGTTCTACGCGATCCTATCGACGATCTAAAACATTTCGCGTTTTAAGAGAATGGAGAAATAACAAGAAGAAGATGAAGAAATGAAGAGAGAAGGAAGAAGAATGAGAAAACTTACCAAATGCTAGAGAGAGAGGGAGAGTTGCTGGGAGAGTGTGGGGGTGAAGGGGGAAGAGTGAGGGAGAAGAGAAGGAGTAGGGAGGGGAGTAGGGAAATGATTTAAAGATTTACACTTAGGCCCCCTCCTCTACACTACACACAAATACTCCCCACTAACAAATAAGACTCAACATTTCTACACTAGCACAAATGACCAAATAAAATGCTAGGCATAAATTATTATAACACATAAAACGCACACATAAATATTTAAATAAATAATAATTTAAACAAATAAATAAGCAATTAAATAAATATTAATTATTTATTACTAATAAAATAGAGCTAGTTTCGGGTCGTGACATGGTTGATGGAAGAATGTCTACACCAAAATTGAATAATGGATACATCATTCTTTGTGAGATCTCAGATATAATTTCTACTGAGTAGTACATGATACATGATGAGAACCTTGAGTTATCTTGAGTTGCTACAGTACAAATATAGTGCTGATATCTAAATCATTGTTCATGACATCGGTTGAGTTTAAAGAGTTGAAGGTTCAACTTGAGGAATTTCTTGATAGATGATTCACCCAGCTTAGTATAATTGCGTGGGGTGTATCTGTATTGATTGGCATGAAGAGATATGGTACTTTGCGATTTCATATTGAATGCAAAGAGTTCAACCAGGTGACTATAATGAACCAGTACTTGTTATCGTGTATGGATGGATTATTTGATCCCTAAAGTTAATCAGTGGTCTATTCAGTGTTTGATTGATAAGTGGCTACCATTAGTTGGAAAGTCAACTATGAGGATATACTGAAGACATCTTCTCATATCAGGTATGCTCGTTATGAATTCGTGATTATGCTATTTCGATTGATATATGATCTAGCAGTATTGATGGATTTGATGAATGATATCTTCAAACCATAATTTGATTTCTTTGCGATGAAGTGATTAATGACCTGTTGGTGTATACAAAGTCGCAGACTGAGAATTGATTGTATTGAAATTTCTCGAGAGAAACAATTGTTTCCAAAAGCTAGCAAGAGATAGAGGATCCATTACCTTGAAGTGGATGCCTGAAGTAAGTATCTTTATTGACCTGTACAAGTGAAAATAACCGAGGTACGATTATTTTGAGATTTTCTTGATCTTGTTAGAGATTCATTAATGAATTTCGAAGGTAGCTCTATTATTAGCTATTTGACACAGAAAGCTACACTTTCCGATGGATTGATAAACGTGAAGCCAATTTTAAATATTGAAATGATGGATGACCACAACTTCAGTATTTGACCTTGCCTAGTGGATTCGACTAATATGATGGTTATTTGGAGGATATGACCAGTGTTACTATTTTCTCATGTATGTGTCAAGATTCACCAATATAGTGGATATGATAAATTCATTATGCATAGTGAAGCTCGAACAAGAGATAAAACGTGTGTTAATTCAAAATGGTAACGTACTTGTATATGCTTCGAGGAGATTGAATCTTTATGAATAGAATAATTCTACTCATGACTTGAAACTGATTGTGATCCTACGGCTATGGTATTAGCGGATTCATTGAACATAAAACTTGTATTTCATGATTGATGGTACTGAATGGGAGAAAATTTCTGAGTATTCAACTAAATCCTTGAATTGCGATTATTTGAAAGCAGAATATCAGAGATCGTTTGATTTTTTATAATCCTTCGAGATTTGTGAATATATGAATATATTGCGATGGATTTCATGGAAGGATTATCATTTAATAGATAAGTTCTGATGATATTGGTTATAGTGGATTGATTAATCAAATCTGCTTGACTTTATGTGTTGTGATGTTATGATCGATACATCTTGATTACATGGTATACTTGTGGATATAATATATGACAGGGGTTCTTGTTCTACATCTTGTTCTACACCTTGTTTTACATCTTGATTATGGTAATTTTTCTGAGCACTCTGGATACTTAACCGAGGATGCTTCTTGATCATATGTTGCGAGCATGTGAAGTGGATTTCCTTGTGGCTATTGTATGATCTTGCTATTTGGTGGAAATTCCATCACACGAATTACTTAGTATATGGGTAATTGCTTGTATGGATACTTGATTCTTGTCTTGAGCACGGATACTTCTTGTGAAAGTTTCATGGGAAAGTCACGGTATCGAGAAGGTTATGTGAGAATAATACTCGCAGGTAAGTGATAATATGGTGTGGTATACCATATTCTTGCTATTCTTGAGTTCTATTTGTTATTTATATGTGTTATAATCCCGATTAGTAAAATTCGAGGACGAATTTTCTTTAAGGAGGGGAGGATGTAACGCCCGTCCTAATTCCTGATAAATTCTTGTCTTGCATAATTATATGCTATTTTATTTGAGTTAATTATTTAACTAATTGAGCAAGTTTAGGTCCTAATTGTTTAAGTTGAAACATTAGGGTCATTTGTGAAAATAAAGTTTAGGGGCTAAAATGCTCAAATTGAAACTTGAAGGGCCTTTTTGTCAAAGTTGAAACTTGAGGGGCCTAGTTGTAATTTTTGAATCTTGCAAAGGATAAAACTTGGTTTTCTTGTCAGAATCATTATCCCCCAAATTTCTTCTCGTACTTTCTCTCTGCCTCGAAAGAAAAGTTAGGGTTTGCCCTATTCTCGACTCCTCTCGCTTAATTATGCCTCTGTTCAAAAATCCGACTTCGCATAAATGATCAGGGCGGTGAGTAGAGCATTTCCTGCCGAACAGAAATTAGTTTGGGTGAATTTGATTTCGGAGTAGGTAAGTCACTAGCTCCCCCTTGCTTGTAATAACATGCCTATGTATTATTCTTGATACTTGTGCTTGTTAATTTCGTGATTTGAATGAGTTTTGTGATACTTGTAAATTTGGGACGAAGGGAGTCTTTTTATACTAGGCAGAGAAGGGAACAAAATCTAAAGAAATGTTCTAAGATGTTAAAAGCCCTCTTGAACATTATTGAAGTGTTAGTATAATTATACTTATACTTGTGAGACGGTGAAATATTAACTTGATTAAATGCTTATATAAGTATATTAGAAAAATTATATTATACTTGTGGGACGGTGAAATGAATGAAAGTATCCCTAAATGAGTATATTAGTATATATTAGAAAATTATACCTATACTTTTGGGACGGTGAAATATTTAAATGGAATAAAGGAAAATTATTCTATTATTGTGGGACGGTAAAAAGAAATGAAATAACTTGAAAGTAATGTTTTGAACTTTTTGTATGTCCTGGGTATTGCCAAAGTATTAGTAAAAGTATACTCCTACGCTTGGGACGGAGAATTATTCAACCTGGAAAAGAAATGAGCATTGGCCGGAAATGTGCAGTGTGCGACCGCACAAAATTTATTGGGCGACCGCCCATCTTTCTGGAATGTTTTTTAAAGGATTCACCTGCTAGTGTGCGGCCGCCCGGTCCATTTTGAACGCCCGCCCGGGTGCCCTGAAAAAAAAATCTTGTTTAAAGTTTGTATAAGTTGGAAATAACCCAATTGAGGTATATAGCCTTAGTATAAGATGTCCTAGCACGTGTTGTGACACCTTAGGGGCATCAGAAGTGAATCGTGAACATGATTACTCATTAATTAAAATGAGAACTTGAATATCAAGAAAGAACTCTTTTATATGTCTTAAAAGTGCTATGAACAAGCACTAATGTGTTATATGTGTCTTGATTCCAATGTTTGTGTACCTTAGGGGCACTAGAATAATGTCTTGAGCTTGAACATCCAAAGCATAGGATTAAGAACTTCTAAGTATGAGATGTATAACTCATTTACTTAGCTTAAACTTGAAGTATAAGACAATTAAATCTTGTACATGACTTGAATATCCAAAGATTGGAATAATAACTTGAGTATAAGATAATTAATTCTTGTACATGTCTTGAACATCCAAAGAATTGTATTGAGAACTTGAATGTAAGATGATAAAATCTTGTACATGCCCAATACATGTGTATGGTAGTAATCTTGTAGGTGTTATAGAACACTAGAAGTATTAGGACAAGGTCCTTAGCTTGAACATCCAAAGAATTGGAGTGTGAACTTGAATATAAAAGGAAGAACTCTTGTTCATGACTTGAAACCAATACGTGTGTATGGTAATGAACTTGAAAGTGCTATGAACAAGCACTAATGTGTTAGAAAGATTCTTGATGTGTGTGTGCAAATCTTGCACATAACTACTTGATAGAATGTGGCTTGTTGACTACTTGATACTTGGTATTAATAACCAAAGAGTTATAATGTTGAACTAGATAGAGAATGAACAACTCTACTATATACTCGAATCTAATACGTGTGTACTGAAAGTGCTATGAACAAGCACTAATGTGCTAGTAATTGGTTTTAATCGTGCATATACTCAATGAAGTATATAAAGTATAAAGAAAATATCCTGTTCTTGAGATGAGTTCCTAAAGAAAGAGGGACTAGTGTAATATGAAGATAATTCATAAAACAATGATTATAGAACACAATATGTGTTGGAAAATGTATTTGATTATTAACGATACATATACGCGAGATATGATTGTGACTAGGTACAATACGACCTATTCGACTACGTGCTTAGAGTCTAAGATGTTGGGATCTACTTGGAAGTAAGGGTATCGTGATAGACACATTAATGTGTTAAAGGTTATATGAATATGTACCTGTAAATATGGCATATGACAAAGTGACATAAAATGACATACCCTACTAGTTGGTTGGGGTCTGTTATTAATAGACTCTAATTTGGCTTGATTGTGTTACGTGGACACATTATGTGCCATTGTTATACTTATTTGTATTTGCAAATATAGCATACGTGTACTTGTATTTGGTGAGCACATGATTACATGGTTCCTGAAGAGCTAGTCCACTACTTTTGGACTTAGTTCTATACTCTCGTAGTTCAAGTAAATACCTACTTGTGCATTCTTGTGTGAGTCCAGCTGGTCACCTTGCTTGCTCGGAGATGTATTGGTTCACGCTTATCATGAGGCTGGGGCTAAAGTGATAATCGGGTGCCTATGTATCTGCGCTTGACCCTTTACTACAGGCCATAGTAAGGGCATAGCTTCCTTTATTAGAGCAATACGCCTGATAAAAGTGAATGCTAAACTCGTGAACACCTCGTGAATCTTGTTCTTGTTAGTGACACTGGTTACCGGGTCCTCTTGTGTACTGCACAGCAGCAACTTGATTGATCGTGATTTGTCAACTGCAATAAGCAATGACAAAAATGGTTTACTTGGGAGGAATAAGGTTGGAATATCCTTTGTAACGTGTTAGTTAGCCTTATATGCTAGTTACTTGATGAGTTGGCTTAGCCTCTCATATACTTGTTACTTGATGACATCTTGAGCATGATTACTTGATATTCTTCTTGATTTGCATGATTACATGATAACATGCTATGTACTTGTATCTAGTAACTTACTGAGATTTATCTCACCCCGTTTCTTGTTTATTTGTTTCCCTCCCCCCCTAGGAAAGCAAGTGGTAATATGTTGTGAGGCTCGACTTAGCAGTGGCCTACTTGGCAGTTGTTCTTGTTGGGGATTGTTATCCTTTCCAGTTTTGGTGAGGACGATTTGGTATCAGTTGTTTAGACTCAGTATATTGGGTAGACTTGTATAGTGTTCTTGTAATGCCAGCGTATGTTCTAGGCATGTTTTCCGCTGTATACAACCATTTGGTTTAAATTTCTTGGTATAGAACTCGTTGTGAGCTATCTTAGCTCGTTCCTCTTTAGTATATATATGATGTCAGTTTGATATAAGCAGATGTCATTCAGTTTCTCGTTTCTTTTAGTCATGTGCACCAGGTTCGAGATTCTATTAGGGAATCCTGGGACTTGGGGGCGTGTCAGGGGTCCCACGCGATGAGAGGCTCAGGTCACCGTAGTTTAAACGGGTTTAGAATTCATGACTTCAGTTGACTCACTTCAAACGGAATTTTGGGAAGAGGTGAGTGATTGACTCACTTTCAAAACGGACTTTCTTAGGATGACGGGAAATGGCCTTGAGGGTCCTAACATAAAGGTTATGGGACAAGAAGCCTCCTTGGCTCACCGGAACATAGTCGGGGTGACATGGGACAAGACATTACTGGTTTGAGACTAAATGGTACTCACACTAGTCCGAGCCACAAGGGAGAAAGGGACAATTGAAATGGTCACCACACGGCGGTTCAAATCGAGGAGGTCAATGCTTGACCAAGGTGTATTACCATGTGGTGCTATGACGCCTAGACTCGAAGGGGGAATGGTCACGTGATGACACTAGCGGGAACGAGATGCCACGAGGGGCACAAAATTCGTCATCACATGACGGCTCCAGGAAGGGGAAAAGAGTCATCCTAAGCATTTTTTTTCTTTCTTATACATTTTTGGAACTTAATTTTAACGGACACTTTGGAGGATAACGGGGATCCGTCCAAGGACTCGACTGACTTCTTGGAGGATAACAAGGATACATCCAAGGATTTGACTGGCTTCTTGGAAGATAACAAGGATCCATCCAAGGATTTGACTGACTTCTTGGAGGATAACGGGGATCCATCCAAGGATTTAACTGACTTCTTGGAGGATAACAAGGATCCATCCAATGATTTGACTGGCTTCTCGGAGGATAACTGTTGGGTTTCGTAGTAACATGCGCAGCGGAATTTAGCATTTAAAATTTTGAAACCCAAAGCCCATAGATCCATTCATATGATTAAATCAAATACAACATAATGAATAAAGGAATAAACTAACCCTTGATGACTTGGAGTTTGGTCTTTAAACTCGGTGGAGATATTGAAGCTTGATCACGAAGAAAGTAAGAACACGAACTTTGAAGATGATGAGCTTCACCCTCTAGCGGTATCCACACCACGAACGAATATCAAGGAGCTTCTTGATCTTGGTTGCTAGACCAACAATTATGAAACACACTTTCACAATTGATATGACTATATGGAATTTTCTTTTGTGTATTATTTTGTTCTTCAACCAAGGATGTCTTAGAACAAAATAAACTCTCTCTCAAACTCTTTGAGACTCACAAAAGGCTATCTCTGAAGTTCTGGCTGAAATCCTCCTTTTATACACAAGCAAGACCTATTCCAAATAGGAAACTTGTGTCAAAAGACATTCCAAATCGAATTAGGAAAGTGCCAGCCGACAGTACTGTGCGGCCGCCCAGAATACACTGTGCGGTCGCACATCTATCTGAAACAAACTGGTACAAAACTGAGCTAAGTGTGCGGCTGCCCAGTCCACACTGTGCGGTCGCCCACTTCCCCAGAATGTCCAGAATTTCCAAAAAATCCAATTTAGTCCTTTTAAAGATTCGTTCTATTGTGTGTGACCCTCTAAGATTATACTAAGTTGGCAATGGGTTCAAACATGAAACCATAAGATATGATTAGGTTCTAGAAAACCGTCACACCTACCCAAATAGTATAACTAGATACAAGTTCACATTTCTTTAGAATATGTCATAATCCCTTTGTCCTCGACGTCATTGAACACAAGTCATGGTCAAACAGTCAACTTGTTTTGTTCAATACTTTCTCGATTCCGAATATGTTGATAATCCAAATGCCATTGATCCAATCAATTCATTTGAGTCCAGCCGAACATTTCATCAACACCATTCCTACGAGAGGCCCAAGCTTGACATCTCTCCGAAGAGGGACAAATCCATTTAGCTTATTATTCTTCCCTACGTGAATCCGATTATGCCAATCATACCCTTTATAACTTCCCGGTTAAAGGTAGCGTTTGAATATGTCAAACATAATGTTCATCAAGTGGAAGACTATAATAACTTCATGTCTAAGGATTCAAATGACATAACTAATATGAGATATATGTTCGACATAGACTATGACATAAATCTCATACAGCGGGTCATGTCCAGTACCTTGTTCCAAACAAGTACCCATAAATCTAACATGATCATCGCATGATCATTTAGCCTTTATACTAGTGCTTAAAAAGTACTAGGGATGGAGATTATTATAAGTAAACATGAACAATAATAATAATCAAACATCTCTTTATTGATATGAAATAAATGATAACAATTACAACGTTTATTAAACGTGCCTAGGGCACCACTACCAACAATCTCCCACTTGCCCTAGGCCCAATCTCCCATGTATCTAATACCCATGGACCTAACATGACCATCATGTTTAGCTTGTGGAAGTCCCTTTGTTAGCGGGTCCGCAACATTGTCATCAGTAGGTACTCTGCATATATTTACGTCTCCCCTATCAACGATCTCTCGAATGATATGAAAACACCTAAGTATGTGTTTGGATTTCTGATGTGCTCTTGGTTCCTTTGCTTGAGCAATAGCACCATTATTATCGCAATAAAGGTCTATTGGATTAGCAATACTAGGAACCACTTCAAGTTCAGTTATGAACTTTTTAATCCAAACAGCTTCCTTTGCAGCATCCGATGCAGTAATATACTCAGCTTCTGTTGTAGAATCAGCGGTTGTACTTTGCTTGGAACTCTTCCAGCTTACAGCTCCACCATTTAACATGAACACGAAACCCGATTGCGATCGGCTATCATCTTTGTCGGTTTGGAAGCTTGCATCCGTGTAAGAAGTTACAACGAGATCATCTTCTATTCCTCCATAGACCAAAAATGAGTCTTTAGTCCTTCTCAAGTACTTAAGAATCGCTTTTACAGCCACCCAGTGATTTTCGCCAGGGTCGGATTGGTATCTACTTGTCATGCTTAAAGCATAAGATACATCCGGCCTAGTACAAATCATGGCATACATGATGGACCCAATTGCCGAAGCATATGGAACGTCATTCATTTTCTCACGCTCATCTTTTGTCTTAGGACATTGAGTCTTGCTTAGAGAAACTCCATGTAACACGGGCAAGGTGCCTCTCTTAGAATTTTCCATACGGAATCTTCTAATGACCTTGTCAATATATGTACTTTGGCTTAAACCAAGTAGCCTCCTTGATCTATCTCTATAGATCTTAATGCCAAGAATATATGCGGCTTCACCCATATCTTTCATTGCGAAGCACTTTCCTAACCAAGTCTTCACAGACTGAAGTGTAGGAAAGTCGTTTCCAATGAGCAATATGTCAACCACATATAAAATAAGGAATAGCACTATGCTCCCACTAATCTTCTTGTATACACAAGGCTCATCTTCGTTCTTGATGAAACCAAACTCTTTGACCGATTCATCAAAACGGAGATTCCAACTCCTAGAAGCTTGCTTCAATCCATAGATGGATCTTTGCAATTTGCATACCTTAGAATCTTGTTCAAAACCTTCTGGTTGTGTCATATACACATCCTCTTGGAGTTTTCCATTCAGGAAAGCGGTTTTGACGTCCATCTGCCATATTTCATAGTCATGATATGCGGCAATGGCAAGCAAAATTCTTATAGACTTGGTCATTGCTACGGGTGAAAAGGTCTCATCATAGTCAATACCATGAACTTGCCTATAACCTTTCGCTACAAGTCTAGCTTTGTAAGTATGCACCTTCCCATCCATGTCAGTCTTCTTCTTGAAGACCCATTTGCATCCTATGGTTTTTACACCTTCGGGTTCATCAATCAAATTCCAAACTTGATTGTCTTGCATGGATTGCAATTCGGATTCCATGGCTCCAAGCCACTTGTCCGAATCAGGAGAAGACATCGCCTCTTGGTAGGTTGACGGTTCATCATTCTCAATGATTTCTACCTCATTACTATCCGTTACGAGAAATCCATATCTCTCGGGCTCGGATCGTAACCTACTAGATCTGCGAGTTGCTTGCGTATTTTGAACAGGTTCCACAACTCTTTGTGGTTCTTGTTCTTGTTCCACTATTGGTTCAATGTTATTTTCTGGGTCTTGAATTTCTTCAAGATTTATTTTACTCCCACTGATTTCTTTGGAGAGAAACTCTTTCTCTAGAAAGACACCAGTTCGGGCAACAAACACTTTGTTGTCCTCGCGGTTGTAAAAGTAATATCCTCTAGTTTCCTTAGGATATCCCACGAAAATACATTTATCAGATTTGTGTGCAAGTTTGTCTGAGACAAGTCTTTTGACAAAAGCTTCACAACCCCAAATCTTCATGAAAGACAGACAGGGCTTCTTTCCGCTCCACATCTCATATGGAGTCTTTTGAACCGATTTAGTTGGAACACGATTTAGTGTGAAAGCAGCGGTTTCTAGGGCGTAACCCCAAAAGGATATTGGAAGATCAACTTGACTCATCATTGATTGAACCATGTCTAACAAAGTCCGATTCCTCCTCTCGGACACACCATTCCATTGTGGTGTTCCAGGTGGAGTCAATTGTGAAACTATTCCACAATTCTTTAGATGATCATCAAATTCTTGACTTAAGTATTCACCACCTCGATCTGATCGAAGTGCCTTTATACTTTTACCAAGTTGTTTTTCTACTTCATTTTGAAATATTCTAAATATCTCAAATGCTTCACTTTTATGTTTCATTAGGTAAACATACCCAAATCTACTATAATCATCAGTGAAGGTTATGAAGTATTGAAATCCTCCCCTAGCATTGCTACTTAATGGTCCGCATACATCGGAATGTATCAACCCCAATAAGTCGCTTGCCCTTTCACCCAACTTGGTAAAAGGTGTCTTAGTCATTTTTCCAAGAAGACACGACTCGCAAGTATCATATGACTCGAGGTCACATGAACCTAAAAGTCCGTCCCCATGGAGTTTTGAGATACGCTTCTCATTAATATGACCGAGCCGGCAATGCCACAGATAAGTATGATTTACATCATTAGGTTTAGATTTCTTATTTACATGATAGACATTGTCATTATTTTCATTCTTGACATCCAAGATATAAAGTCCATTAAATGAATTAGCAATACCATAAAGCACATCATTTAAATAAATAGAAAATTTCTTATTCTCAATAAGAAACTTAAAACCTTCATTATCCAAACAAGAAATTGAAATAATATTTCTGCTTAAATCCGGAACATAATAACAATTGTTCAAAACAAGAATTAATCCGGAAGGTAAAGTGACTTCATAAGTCCCTACGGCTAATGCAGCAACTCTTGCTCCATTCCCCACGCGTAGATCTACTTCACCTTCTTTAAGCAGTCTCCTATTATTTAGTCCCTGCACATTTAGACAAATGTGAGAACCACATCCGGTATCGAATACCCAAGAATCAGTGGTAGAAAGGAGAATATCTATCATATAGATACCTGAAGTCGACGCAGCCTTGCTGCTCTTCTTCTTCTTTTGCTCTTCCAAGAAAGCCTTGCAATTACGTTTCCAATGACCAATTTCTTGACAATGGAAACAGATTGCATCCTTTTGTGAATCAGGTTTTGCCTCAGAAGCCTTGGCAACCTTTGCCTTGATTATTTTGGGTTTGACAACTTTCTTACCCTTTTCTTTGGCACTAGCCTTCTTTCCATCATGAACCAAGAGCACGGGAGAACCTTTCTCCACAATTTTCATCTCTACTGTTTTGAGCATCCCATGCAACTCAGAGAGATTCTTATCCATTCCATGCATGTTATAATTCATCACAAACTGATTATAACTTTTAGGCAATGAATTAAGAATGAGATCCGTGGCTAGCTCCAATGGGATTGGATAGCCAAGTTTCTCAAGGTGCTCTACATAACCTTTCATTTTAAGAAAGTGAGGACTCACTTGTTGCCCTTCATTCATCTTACAAGTAGTGAATGAAACAATGGTCTTGTACCTCTCTTGCCTAGCTTGCTCTTGAAACATGGTTCTTAACTCTACGCCTATCTCATAGGCTTCCAAATGTTCCAAACTTTGTTGGAGTTTTGAACACATAGCAGCAAGCATGAGACAACTTACATCTCTAGAATCATTACGATGTTTCTTGTTATTGTCTCTTTCTACCCTAGGGGCAGTAGGCAGTGGTTCAGCAGGGAGAGGCCCATCGAGAATGTACAACTTATCTTCTTGCCTAAGAACGATTCTTATGCTACGGATCCAATCCATAAAGTTAGTACCATTCTCTTCCAGCTTATGCTTCTCAAGGATCGATCGCAACGATATTGATTGAGTGTTATTAGTCATTATCTACAAATATGCAAAAAAATTCCAAAATTTAATAAGTACCGGTTTTCATTAAAGAGATAAATAATGTATTTTCAAACAAAATACTCCCACTAAATTATATAACCTTCATATACATCCAATGTATAATATAATTTAATTGGGCTAAGATCCAACTTTAATTGAACTTTTGAGTCCACGGAGGCGGACCGCTCAAAAATAAATTAATTAGGTAGACAATCATGTCAATCATATCCCATATGATTCTTAGATCCTTTTATGAGATTCTTTGAGAAATCCAATTTCAAAAAACATGTTTAATCTCATCTTTTGCCTAGGCCCAAAACTGTTTTGACGCCTAATTAAGTCCAACCATTTTAAACGTATAGGAACCATTCAATTTAATGCACCTTGCGGAGGCAAGCCCACATTAAATTAATGAACCTCATCTTGCTCATACATGAATAAAATCAATGCACTTCGCGGAGGCGAACCCACATCAAAATCACCCATATATAAACAAGTGTTTTAATCATGGCATGGCAATGAAGGACTTAAAACTTTCTTTGAAGGTTCATCACATATAGCATATAACACATTTATGAGCACATAATATAAACATGTTACACATCAAGTTTAGCCACTAAATTAATCTCCATTAATTTAAGCATGATATTTATGTGTCATTAGTTTCTCTATAATTATGAGGATGAGACTATTTCAACTTTGGTTATTATTTCCAAATCAAGATAACAAGAAGTGCGGTCGAACTAAGCCATTAGGCAACCACAATCCCGCACTAATTCAAGAAACCAAGAAAGTAGTCCATGTGGCCGAAACTAAGCAATAGATGGTCTCGATGAACGTAGGCCAATTGCATTCACAATTCCACATGGATCTCCAATTTTTGAATCAAGAACTTTGTTTCTCAATTTTAGCAATTATGAACTCTTCATAATTCTAACTTCGTTTTATCTTTGAAGCTTCGATTGCGATCAAGTTTGGGAAACACAATCTCGATGAACGCAGATTAGCCATCCAAACTTTTGAACCAATCTTAGAATCACAAGACTAAAACAAATAGGAAAATCAAACCCCAAAATCCACACACAATCCAACTACCCAAAACCCATTCCAGATCAGCAAGTCTGGACTGGTTCTGTTACTGGTTTTGTTGAATTTTTCGAAAAATTCCAGATTCTGTTTTTGACCAAAATCAGACCTTCTGATCCCTTTGTGCGGCCGCCCAAAAATCTCTGTGCGGTCGCCCAAAAAGTGTGCGACCGCCCAGAATCTTCTGTGCGGTCGCCCATGGCCATCAGAAGGTGCAGAATTTTCAAGTTCGAAAATTTTGTCTTAAAATTGTTTTTCCCCGATTATTAAAACTTTGATCCAATCAAAAATTAATGACCAACAATTCTGAATCCACCATAATTTATTTATTGCGATTGAATCGTGCGATTAAAGTTTCAAAACAATAAACCACATAAAATCACAAAACTCATAAACATCAAACGTATATTCCAATATTCATATCAAGCAAGGCACATAAACAATTTATATACACATAACATGATTTAGGTATTGAAATAATCAACATGAACGGGGCTCTGATACCATTGTTGGGTTTCGTAGTAACATGCGCAGCGGAATTTAGCATTTAAAATTTTGAAACCCAAAGCCCATAGATCCATTCATATGATCAAATCAAATACAACATAATGAATAAAGGAATAAACTAACCCTTGATGACTTGGAGTTTGGTCTTTAAACTCGGTGGAGATATTGAAGCTTGATCACGAAGAAAGTAAGAACACGAACTTTGAAGATGATGAGCTTCACCCTCTAGCGGTATCCACACCACGAACGAATATCAAGGAGCTTCTTGATCTTGGTTGCTAGACCAACAATTATGAAACACACTTTCACAATTGATATGACTATATGGAATTTTCTTTTGTGTATTATTTTGTTCTTCAACCAAGGATGTCTTAGAACAAAATAAACTCTCTCTCAAACTCTTTGAGACTCACAAAAGGCTATCTCTGAAGTTCTGACCGAAATCCTCCTTTTATACACAAGCAAGACCTATTCCAAATAGGAAACTTGTGTCAAAAGACATTCCAAATCGAATTAGGAACGTGCCAGCCGACAGTACTGTGCGGCGCCCAGAATACACTGTGCGGTCGCACATCTATCTGAAACAAACTGGTACAAAACTGAGCTAAGTGTGCGGCCGCCCAGTCCACACTGTGCGGTCGCCCACTTCCCCAGAATGTCCAGAATTTCCAAAAAATCCAATTTAGTCCTTTTAAAGATTCGTTCTATTGTGTGTGACCCTCTAGGATTATACTAAGTTGGCAATGGGTTCAAACATGAAACCATAAGATATGATTAGGTTCTAGCAAAACCGTCACACCTACCCAAATAGTATAACTAGATACAAGTTCGCATTCCTTTAGAATATGTCATAATCCCTTTGTCCTCGACGTCATTGAACACAAGTCATAGTCAAACAGTCAACTTGTTTTGTTCAATACTTTCTCGATTCCGAATATGTTGATAATCCAAATGCCATTGATCCAATCAATTCATTTGAGTCCGGCCGAACATTTCATCAACACCATTCCTACGAGAGGCCCAAGCTTGACATCTCTCCGAAGAGGGACAAATCCATTTAGCTTATTATTCTTCCCTACGTGAATCCGATTATGCCAATCATACCCTTTATAACTTCCCGGTTAAGGGTAGCGTTTGAATATGTCAAACATAATGTTCATCAAGTGGAAGACTATAATAACTTCATGTCTAAGGATTCAAATGACATAACTAATATGAGATATATGTTCGACATAGACCATGACATAAATCTCATACAGCGGGTCATGTCCAGTACCTTGTTCCAAACAAGTACCCATAAATCTAGCATGATCATCGCATGATCATTTAGCCTTTATACTAGTGCTTAACAAGTACTAGGGACGGAGATTATTATAAGTAAACATGAACAATAATAATAATCAAAACATCTCTTTATTGATATGAAATAAATGATAACAATTACAACGTTTATTAAACGTGCCTAGGGCACCACTACCAACAATAACAGGGATCCATCCAAGGACTTTATTGGACTTCCAAGGGGAATATTCCTATGGATTTAACGGGAATCTTATCGGGGACCTAGGGGACCATGCCTAGGATTCTAATGGCGTCTTCGGAATCTCAACGGGGACCTAAGGGACCATGCCTAGGGATTCTAACGGGAATCTCAACGGGGACCCAGGGGACCATGCCTAGGGATTTAATGGGAATCTCAACGGGGACCCAGGGGACCATGCCTAAGGATTTAACGGGAATCTCAATGTGGACCTAGGAGGATAACGGGGATCCATCCAAGGACTTGACTGACTTTTTTGGAGGATAACGGGGATCCGTCCAAAGGCTTGGCTGACTTTTTGGAGGATAACGGGGATCCATCCAAGGGTTTGATTGACTTCTTAGGGGACTAACCCTAGGGGATTAATGGAGATCTTGGAGGATAACGGGGATCCATCCAAATACTTAACTAAATGACGCTTGTTAACAAAAGAATGCAATGTTGTAGACACTCCGCCTTGGACATCTCACCCCGATTGCATACATAGTATTTTTATTTAACTTATTTTGTTAATTTCTGTTACTTCGGTTAAGTTCCTAACTGATTCTGTTAGTTTTGGACTAAACTGCATAACAGAATTAACTTTAGAGTTATTTCTGTCATTCTGTCATTTTTACGCGCGGGCGCCTCCGACACTGCCAGTGAGCCGCGCGCACGTCTCGCCCCTAAAGCGGGACTCGCGCGCTTCCCACTTTGGCAGTAATGGATTGCACCATTTTCCCCTCCCTTTTCTTATTTACAACATCTCTTCTTGATACAAAAAGAACTCTTTTTACCTCCACATTCATCCCCCCTAGGTTTGTAACTCCCAAATCCCTTATTCTAGCCATTTCTTTAAAACTAAATATTTCTTTTATTTATTATTTGATTTTCTATTTATTATTTAATTTTCTTTATTTTCTTATTGGTTAGAAAAGCTTTTCTCCCTCCTTTCTCTACCTATTTAAACCCCTCATTTCTACCTTAGAAAAGGACCCAATTTCTCTTCTCTACCAAAACTATACACAAGTTCTTGGACCAAGAATTCTCTCTACACTTTTATTATACACAAAATTCTCCCAACAAGGGTTTTAACAACAAAACTCTACACAAATTTCTACACAACAATTTCTCTACAACAACTCCATCTCCAAGTCAAGATTTGAAGTTCTTATTTTCTAAAAGGTACTTTATCATTTCCTCTTCTATTTTACATGTCTTTTTAATGTATGCAATCCCCATCAAATGGGACATGACCAATATGACTACTTAACATATTGAAGTTAGTTAAGGTTATCTCTCTACATTCTAAACTCTAGTTTAATTTACTCTTCTTCTCTTAATGTAATCTTTAGCATAAAATCAATAAAACAATTCTCTTTTATTTCCCCTTTTCTTTACATTGTAATTGTTAGCACATCTTTTTATTAATAAATTGAAGGACATTTAGCATTAGAACACCGATAGTAGCAAGACCCACGTAAGCGGGGCGGAGTGGAGTGGGTGTTTAAGTACTTCCCACTCCGTCACCTAACCCCCGAACCCTTCTCTCTCGAATCTTTGGTTTTGTAACATAAAATAGGCTATTCTTTAGGTTTTTCTTATGTTCCCTTAATAACATAGGTGGCGACTCTACAATCTAAAATCAGTTAGACATCCTAGGATCCTTCCACCGCTCTAGCCAAGTAGTGGTCTCTCCCGGGGTATCTACAGTGGCGACCCCACTGGGGACCGTCTTAGAGGGTTAAACTTGCATTTCTGCTTTTGGTGTTCTTTTATTCTATTTTCTGGGCATTCTGGTAAAAAGGGTGGGAGGCGTGCGCCTCTGGCCTTCTTGGCCTAAAGCGCGCGCGTCTGACCTTTTGAACCAGAATCGACCGCCTCTCATCTCGTCCTTCAAATTCCATGTTTCTGTGCTAACAATTACTGCAGGGGAAAGTTTTATTATTTAGGGTCAATGCAGTCCTTTGAACCTACTAATTTGCAGGTCTTCACCCAAAAGCGGGCGCCTCTGCCCCTCTTTCTCTAACGCGCGCCCCTCCCGAGTAGGTAGCGCAATGTGCGCGCTTCTGGGCGCATTTCCAGAACAGAACAGTGCACAGAAACAGAACAGTTTTGACAGTGTGTGGGCACCGGGCCTGCACATAACTTCTTTTACTGTAAATATGTGATTATTTGCTTTTCTTTTGTTTTAAAAATATAAAAAATATTTTGTCACTTGGCTTGACCTTACACTACATGCACATATTCTTATGAATTGCTCACAATGGAGTCGCACAAAGTTCATAACCCCAAACCCGTCGAGGCCCGTCCTAGAAAGTTTCAAGCTCCACCCGACCTTGACTCTTTCGAAGCGGTAAACCTCAACCCGTGGCGTAGTTCACGAATACATGCCGGGGGTGACCTTAAGCCTCTCTTTAACCGAGCACAAGCCAACACATTCTTAGTCTAGGTTCTAACACTCCGTGACCAAGTCGGTTTTTCATGTGTTGTTATGGATGAAATAAAAGTCCGTCCCCAAGTGGTTATTATGGACGAAATAAAACTCCGTCCCCGCATGTATGCTTTATGACATTTATTTAGTTTAATCCCGTCACATGTAAGTATCACAAGCGTGGTGGAATCCGATGAGTATATGAGACCGCGAGAAGGTCTATATACTAGTGTGACGATTCCACTATTTTTCTAGAAACCCCATAAAGGACTACGTCCTTCCGACTTTTGTAAATAAAAGAAAAATCATTTTTTCCTTATGTGGTTGAGTCTTTTTTCTTATTTGTGGGTTAAATAATTTTACCCAAAAGGTATTTGTGGGCCATCCTAAGATCAACTGTATTCTTCAAATAGGTCCAATGGCTTCCGACAGCAACAACAACGGTGACAATCTTTCCTGGTCCAACGAGGAAATAGCCAACATGATCAAAGCACTGAAAGGACAAATTGATGCACTCGCCGAGAATTCCCGACGCAAGGATGATTTGTGGCAAGCCCGTCTCAAGCATGAGAGAATGGCCCATAAGAAAGAATTTGCTAAGCTCGAGAACCAATTGAAGGAGCTCACAAATGAAGGAAAAATGGTCCAAAGCACTGATAACAGTTTGGTCAACACTCTCATGGCATACATTTACCAACGTTTTAGTGGGCTAAATTTGAACAAAGGCACAAGCTCCGATCTCCATCAAGCTTCTCTTCTCATGAGCACTATGGTGGCCCTTCCCGAGAAATTCAAGATGCCCGATATTGGCAAGTTCAAGGGAAACTCTTGTCCCGATGCTCACATCGACTCCTACATTTGGGCCATGCTACCGAAGAAAGCGTCTCCTCAAATAATGGCACAATTCTTCCCACTCACTCTTGATGGGCTCGCAAAAGAATGGTATATGGGTCTCCCGGTTTCCACCCGCCACAATTGGGATGCCGCTATGCTTAGCTTTAAGTCACAATATGAAGGAAATTACATGCACCGTCCCACGATGAAAGAATTGGAGAACACCATGAAAGAGGGTAATGGATCATTTGGGGCTTTTCTCGCCGTTGGAATGACAAGTTAGCCGAGATTGTGGATAGGCCCTCAATAAAGGAACAAATGGACATCTTTTTGAAATGTTTGACTTTGGACCACCAAATTAATATTAGTGGGGCCTGTTGGTCCCAGAGGGCAACAAGGGTATAGAACCGCTAGGGGGGGTGAATAGCGGTCCAAAACTTTTTCAAAAATACCCTTAAAATCAACCGAGTACTTATCAGTTTGGCCAACTGCGGTTCAAAGCACAAGAACCGAACTGATAAAATGCACAGCGGAGTTTGCGGTTTGGCCAAATAGGTTAGTTAAAGAGTTGGGAGGTTTGACTCAGGTTGAGAAAACACTATGATGCAACTGAATAGTTAAACTTAAAGTTCAAAGGAAAACACAATTCATCTTTCAAGTCATTTCGTATAGGGAGACAAGTTAAAGACCACAAACAAGAAAGATAAATACCAAGATAGAAAATAAAGATCAAACACACAAATTGAAGAGGTTCGTTCTTAATGAACTACGTCCTCTACCTAGATGGTTAGTCTAGGATTTTCTAATAGCTACTAGACTTGTATTAATTTAGAGGAGGTTTTACAAGATGAATCTAAACTCTAAACAATAAGTCTAACCTAAGCTATAATAACAACCGGCGTTTTCGAAGTATATAATCTATGTGATCATATAAATCGGGTGTGTGTGTGTAAAGAAATCAAATGCTCTAAGTATCTAAATGATGGTTGAGCAAATGGAAGTCTTTTGGTGTAAAGGCTGAATATGAAAGGTTGATAGGCTTGAAGCTTTGATGAAGAAAACTGGGTTTGCTAAGGAGATGGTTTGAAGATATGAATATATGGGTTTGAATCTTCAAAGAAAACTTGAACACTTGGGAATGAATCTCTTGAAGCTCGGCAACCTTCATTGTTGAATAATGGAGGCTATTTATAAGCAGAGCACCCTTGTGACCGTTGGGTAAAGATTTGAATCAAATCTAAAGGGTACAGTGCTGTCGAAATCCCATTGGTTGAGCTGTCATTTTCGTCATTGGTTTTGTCTAGTAGTCCTAAGTAGTTGTTGCACCACTACCTGACATTTGTCCTTTGTTGCAGAAAGGACTAACGGTAAACAATTCAAACTGATAGACAAACCGACATTCCTTGCAGAAACTCCAAGTTAACTTAGAGTTATTTTGACAAGACATAACAACATCCTTTTACGGTTAAAAAGGGAATGTTTGTCTAAGAAATAAATGACATATCTTTAATTCTTCAATAATTGCTCTGCGGTTTCACCAAGCATAGGAGCGGTATGAAAGATGATCTTGAGGCGGTTTCATCAAACATGTAGACTGCAGTTTGATGAAAACTGAAGGACTCCATGCTGGCGGTCTCAAGATGACGGCTTGAAGCACTAAACCGCTAAGATATAAAACCGAACTATACTCAGCCTAGACAATCAAAAATCTAGAAATGGACTTATCTAAAAATTGAAGTAGAACTTCATTACATGCAGTCCTAAAGTCCATAAAAATACACGTGGCATGGATCAATCAAATTAAGGTGGGTGTACTAACAATGAATCCTAACAATCTCCCCCTATTTGATTGATGCCATTACCACACTATGATAATAGCAAAACATTGTACTTGGTAAGAACATGTCCGAAATAAATTTCATGAAATTTCATGTCCCAAGTCAATGCACACACTATGCTAGATCATAGATTTCTAATCTATCAAAAACAAAGGAAATAAAGAAAAGATAGAAAAGAAATGCATTCAGATGCATATAGAATGATATGATTTTGAGAATCAGAAATGCATGTTTAAACTGAATGTTTAAAACACAATGCACTTAAAAGTATTTTCATGATGAATGTAGTGCATTAGGTTTTAAGAAATGCAAGCATTGTTTCACAAACAAGCAGTTTGAATAAACAAGGTTTTGGAAACAGAATGCTATGCAGTCATTCTCATTATAATTCTATCATAAAGGTTTGAAACTTACAAAGTACATGAATTATAAGAGAAAACACAAAAGACTTAGAAATTACAATCTAGTCTATCTCATCACCGGCAGAAGGAGCTATAACTTCTTCAGCATTTTCAGCAATATTGGCTTGCGCGGCTTGATCATCAACTACAGCTTGATCTTGGGCGGCTTGATCAATATTAGCATTGTCGGTTGGAACAACATTTCCTGAACCAGAGGCATGAGCGGTTTCAACAACCAAATCTGCTGCACGAAGCCGAACCACAGTAGGTTCGTTGATTCTAGTTTCAATAGCAGCAGTTTGTCTGACTAATCTGCCGGTTCTAAGCATTAAGTGCTCAGTGCTTTCAAAAGAATGTTGAGCCAGAATGTCAAGCTTTCCTTCTATAGAGTCCATCCTGGTTTCAACTTCTTGCTGCTTAAGGGAGTAGATCTCATGGTTGCTTTTGACCATGTTTTGAAGTACAGCTTGATTTTCCAAAACTCCTTTCAACATCTTTTTGATCTCAAAAATATCATTCACTCTCTCCCCCTTAATGGCATCAAGATCAGACTGAATAGTGAGGAGATGAGTATCAAACCGAGAAGTGGCGGCTTGATGATGAAACTGAATGTTCCTAACCGCATCTATCAAATCGGCGGTTGAGGCACGAAGTGGTAAAACTGGATAGGAAGAAACTGAAGGAGGAGGTTCATCAGAAGGAGTGTAGTCAGGCATTGGCTCATCATCATCATCATTAGAGATAGAGATGGAATCATCAGATATTGAGATTTCCTTTTCAGTTGGAAGGGAAGAAGATGAAGGCATTTTGGCTTTGCCTTTGACCTTAGTACGAGCCTCCTCAAAAGATTCACCCATTGAAACTCTAAGGGCAATCTAAAATTCAATGGGGTCAAACTGATCAAAAGAATGAATAGGAATAATGGCAGTTTGAGAAGGAGGTGTAGGAACAGGATACCTCATGTAATCATTATAAAGAAAAATGGAAGGGGAAGGAACAATGAATAAGCGGTATAGGTTTGGAATGCAATGACAGTTAAAGTATAGAAAGAATTGAGAGGCAAGAGAAGGATCCAAGAGAACCTAATAAGCAATCTCATCCATTATCTGATCTGCAGCTGAAAGAATGGTTTGTTCAACAACAGCCTCTATTTCTTCTTTTGGAAAGATGGCATAAGGATTAGGGCGGCCAGCCTTTAAAAATTTGTCTTCGGCTTTGGCGGCGGCACGGGCACGAGCTCCAGCCCTTCGTTCCGTAGAAGTTTCAGCCTTGAACCTCTTCAGATAAGATGCCAGTTCTGTGGCACTCTTCCTTTTCTTCGGTGTCGGTTTTATGAAGGAAACTGAAGTCTGAATCGAAGTCATAACCAGTGGTTGAACTGAAGGAAGAGGCAGTGGTTGAACTGACAAAGGAGTAGATGACAAAACCGGAGTTAGCAAAACCGATGTAGGAGCATATGGTAAATCAGAAGATGAGGATGGAGTATGCTCTGGTGAATAAAAGTTCAGTTTTCTTTTAAGTGAAGGAGGGGAGACTTCAACCATCATTGGGTCAATACCTGCCTTTCTCATCTCAGCTCTTTCTCTTAATTCTTTTGCAAATTCACCTTCAAGAGGTGAGTGATCCTTCTTGTCATGAGCCTCACTGAAATCTACTGCACCCGGTGGCCTTGTCTGCCAGTGTTCCACAAACTCATATTTCTTTATCAACTTTCTTCTCTTCTTTGGTGGTTGAACCTCAAGAATTTCAACATCTTGCTCAGGTTCATTTGCCTCAGACATGTCAGTCTGCTCAGGCATAACTGTAGCCTCAGATACTGTGGTCTGCTCAGGCCGAACCGCAGCCTCAGACTCTTCGGTCTGCTCAGGCTCGGTTTGAGTAGAAGGTTTAAGGTTGGGAAAGGATTTATAAATCTCAGCCAACTGTTTTTCAGAGAACTAAACAGATGACGGTTTAGAAGTTGAAGGTTTAGGAGGAGAGGAGATAGGGAGGAAAAGATGAGGTGAAGGAATGAGTTCTGGAATGGATTTGGCTTTGGCAGCTTTGAGAGAGGAGGCATCCATAGCAAAGTTAAGGGATTTCTCCACATTCTGATGTAATGGAGAGAGAGGTTTAATTTGAGGTTTGGGAATTGGAGGTTTTGAAAAGGTAGGGGAAAGTTTGATTGGTGGGAATGAAGATGAAGAAGATGAAGGTTTAGAGAGCGGTTTGGATGAGGATTTAGAGGGAGGTTTGGCTAGGTTTGCCTTAGTAATAACTGAGGGAATTTGGATGGTTCCCTTCCTTTTTCTTGGAGCACCGGTTTCCTTGGGACGAACTGCAGGTCTAGACCGAACTGCAGGCTCCCCCTCAACCATAGGCTCCCCCTCAGCCTGTACCGCGGTTTGAGCTAACTGACTCAACCCCAATCTGTTCAAAGTAGCAGTCTGACCTTCATTCCTTAACATCGTAGCATGGGCCTGATCAGCAATGGCACCAGCATACGGTTTGTTTGACTTGTTGAGCCGAGCTTTAAGGAAAGGGCCACGTTTGGCTTCAGGCAAGGGATCCTCATTCCATACTGCCTGTGCAAACCGCTATCCAAATGCGGTTCTGAATGCATCAAACTTTGACGATCCAAAAATAGACTTCTCAATTGGATCCAACCAATAGTCCTTGTTTTCTGTAGAAAACTTGAAGATGTCAGTGTCTTGGTGCAAAAACTTAGTCAGAAGTCTGCAATGAGTTCTGATCTTGGACTTCCCAGCGGCTTTAGCAGCATGAAGGCGGTTCAGGGCATTGATCATCTCCTTCATTACAACCTTGGGCCAGTGCAATTTCTTCCCTTTGAGAATGGCCACACAGTAGGCATACTGCTCACTGGTAAAGTTGTTATGGTTTCCATTTTTTTTACATAACCCCAGTATCTACTAAATCACATAGCAGTGACATAACCTCTCCAAAATCCTTCTTGGAGGAATTCTTGGTGGAGAAAGAATTAACTCCAATTAACTCCATTGTAGTACTGCTCAGAAGTTCTGGTTTGATCCCCATAACTCTAGAGTTCTCAAGACCAGCTAGAACTGCGATCTTGGAAGTTGTTAGGACCACAGGCTTGCCACAAACCGTGGACTTGATAGCATCTTCAAATTTCACTTCTCCAGTTTCTAGATCCCTTATCGGTTCTCCTCTTACATCCAGCAAGGCAGCATTTGTGGAGATCCCATTCTCAAAAAATTCAGCACAGATAATTGTCACAAATTTGGGTTCATCCATTAGGAACAAGGGCAGAAGCTTAGCATCTCCAAGCAGTTTGAGTAGCTTCCTCCCAACTGCATCTTGCTTGAATTCCTCCTTTAGAATTCTAGAATCGGGGACAAAGTTTGATGGATCCTAAAAAATATTCAAAGTTAGAAATAATTTAAAGACTAACAGTTGAAATCTTAAGAAAACAGCGGTTCATACCATTTAATCAAACTGAGCGGTTCAAAGAAATGGATAAACATAGAGGTTTGAATGAGACTTACAAACTGTAACAAGTAATCCTAACAATGAAAAGATGCGTTTTAAGAAAAGTAAGGGAAAAAGAGTAAGAACATAAAAGTAAATGAACAGTAAAAATAAAATGGATCAAAGAGGGAAAATTTTGAAAAAGAGTTTGAATGCATGAAAAACACAAAGAACAGAGTATGAACATGCAAAACAAAATCTTAACCAAAATATGAAAAAATTATACCAAAACGATCACAAAGGGCAGATTCTAACAAAGTTCTAAATAAGCTAAGGCAAATAACAACACTAGAACCCAGAATCTGCAAATATGCGCAAGAACACCAAAAGACCCAAAAATTGATTTTGCTCAAAATTGAACACAAATCATGAAATAAAGTAAATAATCAGTATAAAGAAACAAATGCGAGTTCAACCCAACCAAAAACATGAAGAAAAAGCATAAAATGACTAAGGAAGATGAACAAGCTTTTTCAAGCAACAATGGCGGATAAAAAATACTGAGTTAGGGTTCAGAAATTCATACCATATCGGGCTTAGATGGTTTGGATGATGTAGAAGTAGAAGCCAGATAAATGGTTTTCTTTGGTTCCATTTCGAAAATCGTTTATGTATGAAATTTTTAGAGTGGGAACAAAGAGAGTGCAGAGAGAGTGCAGAGGAGAAAGAAAGAGATTTTGCTGAAAAGAGTAAGAAGGTAAAAAGTTAAATTAAAATTTAGTTTGTCTTTTATACTCAATTAACCACCTCGGGTAGTGGAGTGGCCATGACGGCTGAGGAAAACTTAACCATCAGCGTACCTGTCGATTCGCATTTAATGCGGCAGAGATAATTGCATAAAGATCCTTAAAGAATGAAGTGACATAAAGTAGGGTAAAAATTGCAACATCATACCTGAGCGGTTTGAGTAAACCGACTTACCTTTTCTCATACTCGGTTTTTATGAAACCGATATCTCTCAGATGTGCTTCGGTTTCACTAGATTAAACCGATAGTTTGCTTTCTCCTTACGGTTTGGATCAAACTGACATTATTCTTCTTGAACCTTCGGTTTGACCGGAATCTTCAACCGAACTTATATAGCGGTTTCGAAATTTTGATAGAACCGAACACTATTTCCTTTTTCTTAAAAGAGCCAAAATACTTAACAAATATTATTAGACTAAGAAATAAATAGGCATGAAATATATTAAGTTAGTTCCAGCATACCCATTTCTCCTCGTAAATGAAAGAACCTTGAATTTTCAAGCGGTTTGGTGAGGATATCAGCAATTTGATCATCGGTTCCCACCTTTGCTAGAAAAATATTCTTCTTTTCAACATGATCTTTGAGGAAATAATATCTTATGTCAATGTGCTTGGTTTTTGAGTGTTGAACTGGATTGTTGGAGATAGAAATTGCTGCAGTACTATCACAGTAGATAGGGCAATTATTTTCAAATACTTCATAGTCTTCCAACTGCTGTTTTATCCAGAGAATTTGAGAGCAACAGCTTCCAGCTGCTATGTATTCAGCTTCAGCGGTTGAAACTGAAAACGATGTTTGTTTCTTGCTGGACCATGATACAAGCCGATATCCAAGGAACTGACATGTACCACTAGTGCTTTTTCTATCAATCTTACATGCTGCAAAGTCAGCATATGAATAACCTAACAAATCAAATAAAGATTCTTTGGAGTACCAAAGTGAAGAGCCCGCGCCCGAGATGATCGGATCACCGCGAAATGACCGCCCGTGAAAGCGGTTCGCGCCCGTCTCGTGCTGATGCGCTTTTGGAAATGCGCTCGGTTCTCACACAATGGTTTTCTCTTGATGCTGTTTTTGATTGCAAGAGTCGCCACCTCATTTTATTTTAGGGAAAATGAAGATAAAACCTTTTTCAGAGAAAGTGGGTTCGGGGGCTAAGTTACGAGAAGAGAAGGGGTTAGGCACTCTTCTCGCCCATGATGGTCTCTATATGCATGCCACGTAAGTTATTTTTATGCCTTTTGCCTTGGTTTTATGCCCTAACAAAATGGTGATTTAATAAATGGGGAGTCTTCCTATTCTAGGAAGGTTTGTTTTAATTCACAAATGAGAGTCGGTTTGAGTGGACTCACACTTGGTTTTGAAAATGGTTTTAATCATTTATGTACATCAAATTAAACACATAAAGGGGTGGGGGATTAACATTTACATTTTGTACAAAAAAAGGAAACAATTCCCAAATGAATAAATGTCCAAAACTCCGTCCCCAAGCATTTTCAGGGACTGCTGCTCACTCTTCTTTGTGTACCTGTTCTTCTACTCATCCAATATGGAAATTAAAGGTCAAGAAAACTTCCTAACACATTAAACATATACCCTGATTTGTACCTTGATTTTAGGGGCATGTTATGGTGTCCAAACAAAGCATGAAAGGCAATTCTTTTCACAGCCCAGTCTGACAGAATTTCATACATCCCTAAAGTATCCACTTTTTTCATCATGAAAACAAAGGAATCAGGGAAAACACAAAACATGAAAGTTGTTCCTAACATGTTAAAGTTATGATCTAAAGTGTTTAAAGTCCAGAAAACAAGAGTAGGTCACCCAAATCACTTCTGACATTTTCATGTCCAAACAAGAACATGCTGATTCTGAGAACAGAGAGGTTAAACAAAAAATAGAAAGAGCCTCTTAAACTGAGGCTAAAAATATTATATTTACATTTTATTCTTCCTTGTTCTGTGTAGAACAAGTTCTCTTTTGTGGTATAAGACCAAAACCCACGTTTTCTAGGAGTAAAAATAGCAACAAGGCAGTAAGTTACCATAGTGAATAAACAACTCAGAATCACTGAGACCCAAATTTATGCATGAAAATATGATCTAGGCATGGAATCTGAACATGAAACTTTAGGATCATATATTTAAACATGTTATGAACAACTTTTGTTCTTTGACCTAAACCAGAAAACCAGTCTAAGATGGATTTACAAGATCATCATAATCAAGACTCTATACAGAAAGTAAAAACTGATTATATGAGGCATGATTATAGACCTCAAAACACTACTATATCTTCAAACCAAGGCATGAAACTCAAGGACTTTGATATTTAACATGTTAACAACATTATCCAAGAGCTATTTCTCAACAAATAATGATTTTCACATGCATGATCATGAAGGAAAGCCAAAGAGGGCAGATTTACGCCCTTTGAGAGAAACATGAAGATTTTCATACACAAATTAAAGCATATGAATATTATGATTATTATGAACATATATAAAAATAATAAACTGAGTATTAGCATCACATTATCATCATTTATATACATAAACAAAGCTTTACAAAGCTAAAAAAAACATGGAAGATGAAGGAAACCTAGTCATTATTTGACTAGGTTCCAAACCACTCCCAATATTGCTTACATATCTAAAGAGCCAAGGTTTACATAGAGTTTTACCTAGCTTTTGAGATTATGGGTGCTCCGTTTGTCAACCAAGGGAAGACTTTTTCTTTTCTTTTTGCTTTGTGTTTGATCAAAGTTTTGGCTTTGATGTGTTTTTTGTGGTTTGTTTGGTGATTTATGGGTGGTGTAGGGGTGGTGTATGAGTGGTGGTGTGGTGGTGGTGTTCTTGTTGAGAGAGAATGAGAGTGGAGGATGGTAGGTTTTTTTTTTCTTTTTGTTTTTGTGTCTCTCTTTTTGAAATGGATGAGAGTGGTGTATATAGGAGGAGGGAGGTGGTAAATTGGTTGTAACTTGGAGGGGGAGGTTGTAAATTGGTGGATTCATCATCTATCCTTCTTGACTAAGGCTTAAAGTCATCTTCCTTATCTCTGTTCCGGCTTTCCGCTCCGTAACTGCTCCGTTGTGCGCGTCTCCGGTGTCCCGGTTGTCCGCGAGTCCAACATGAAAGTTGCTCGGAATATTTTTCTGGTCAAGCCGGTATATCTGAAATATTTTTATGAGCAAGGAACGACAATAATATATTTTTTCCTCTTCTTGACCAATTGATAAGATATTTTGAGATATTTTCCAATTTGGATAACCATCTTTCCGGCTCCGGCTTTCCGCTCCGTCGTGCGCGCTCCGGTGTCCCGGTTGTCCGCGGGCCCAACATGAAAGTTGCTTGGAATAATTTTGTGGTCACGCCGGTATATCTAAAATATGTCAATTAGCAAGGAAAGGTAATAATATATTTTTAATGCACAGAATGGATAACAGCGAGCAGTTCGGGGGGTTGCGGGCCCCGTTTCCGGTCCCGCACCTCGAAAAACGAAATTTTTGCCTGTTTGCTCGTTTTTTCGCTCTGATCATGAATTTGAAGTCCGTTTATCCATTCGATGCACCGATAAGGCTCACGGCAGTCCCGCACAGCCAAATGGAGGGTTTTAGGTCAATTTTCGGGTTTAGACCGATTCAAGGTGGGTTTTTAGGGGTGCGAGATCAGGGTATCTACAGAGCCCCTCGTCGAATCTCCTGGTTAAAGGGGATTCTACGATTCACTAAGAGACACTCTATCTCGTCTAGGGTGTAACGGCTGGGTCCAAGGTAGGACTTCCTACGTATCTCTTTCGAGAATCAAGCCTCCGTAGTTCTGACTCAAACTATCAATCAAACACAAACAATGGTCGGTTCCGGTTTCCCGGTTTACCTACGTATCTCTCTCGAGAATCAGACCAAACGTAGTTCAGGTTTATTAAAATTTAAAGCAGGGGGTAGCATTGAGATGCGATATCTCTTTGCTGGGGATGGGGGTTGGCATTGAGACATGGTTATGAGAATGGGCGACTGAGCTCACCAAGGTAAGCTGCCTACGTATCCCTTGCGGGAATCAAATCGCGGCGTAGTTCTGGGGAGGTACAACTCGGGCCCCCGAGATGACCAAGGTGGAATAACATAACTTCAACTGGGGAACGTACGACGTTGCGCAGTTCGGGGGAGGTAATCTCGGGCGCCCGAGAAGACCAGGGTGGAACAACATAGCATTGCTGGGGAGTTGCATTGAGAAGCGAAGTCTCTTTTCTTGGGAGTTGGTATTTGACCAACAAATTGCGAGAATTGGCGACTGAGTCCAACGTTGTGAACTGCCTACGTATCCCGCCGTGGGAATCAAGTCGAGTCGTAGTTCTGATTATAACCGACTCGAACAATTAAGAGAAGGTTTAAGACCAACACGACTCAAGGGTTGACGCAAGGTACAATCCGAGTAAAGGGTGCATTGAGATTTGATCTCTCTTTGCAAAGGGATGGAAATCATGAAGGGAGAACGTACGACGTTGCGCAGTTCGGGGAGGTAATCTCGGGCGCCGGAGAAGACCAAGCTGGAACAACATATCTTTTCAAAAGGGGGACCTACGACGTTGCGCAGTTCGGGGGAAGTAATCCCGATCTTTCGAGAAAACTGAGGGCAATAAACAACTGAAGCCATTTATGTACACAAACTAAAATCAAGGATACGCTGCATTCTGCGCCGTCCAGATTCTTCTGCCTTTGTTTTTGCTGTGTGATGAGATTTTTGTACTTTTTTAAGCGAGAGACCACCGCTTTGTGTGATCCACTGGTGCTGTTTTAACCCCGACTGATTCTTTTTTGCTATTGGGAGG
Source organism: Campanula takesimana (assembly GCA_026119855.1). Taxonomy (NCBI): domain Eukaryota; kingdom Viridiplantae; phylum Streptophyta; class Magnoliopsida; order Asterales; family Campanulaceae; genus Campanula; species Campanula takesimana. The sequence goes on from JAOWBW010001018.1 coordinate 139,875, forward strand.
GATAACAGGATCGGCTTCGTTCGTTGATCTGCAAGTTAGCTTTGCAGGCAGTGGCAGATGTGATTCACACAGATAAAAATTGGATTATTCTGACCGAACACAATCTTTCTTTTATTCTGAAATTCCGGATACTCTTTTTTTTTTTTTTTTTTTTAAATGACACCGACTCGCGATTAATGACCAACACTGAATCAAACCCGGATTTCAGAGGGTGACTGCGGTTATATTCATGATAAAGGGGACAAGGTTAAATGCCTAGGGATGAGGACAAGGAAAATGTCAGCTTTTCTAAGAGCCGCCGTACAGACGACTGACACCTTCTGCTGGGTTTTTGACTTTTCGAACCTTGCTTTTGGCTAGGGGGGACGGGGAGACAACCCCTTTTGGAATACTGATGATTTAGGCCGAGTTTTTGGGAGGTTATAAAAGGGGAGGGGGAGCTCTTCTTATTTCTCACACCAACCAACTTCTCCTTCTTTCCTGCTTTGCATCCTTTAGCTCATTTCCCTTCTAAAATGGCTAATCTTGGCCAAACCCTGGTTAACATCGAAGAATACCGGGTAGGACTCGACTGCTGGATGAATTCATACCCAAATAATGTACGAGCGGTGCTAGAAGAAAACTATCATTTCAAGTTGCTCTTTACTCTGAGGAAGCTTCCCATTCAGTGGGAGATGATCCGAGGTGATTCTGTTTTCTGGTCAACCCGGACCCACTTGTTCAATTTCAATCAAGACGAACTGTGTCCCACCTTTGAGGAATTCTGCGCCATTACAGGCAATACCATTTACGGCGAGGCCACGGTGCCCACTTCCCGCAGGACACCTGCTCGGTGGCTCATTGAAACCTTCGGCTTTGATATTGACTTCTCAAGGGTTCTCCTTCATGGGACCCACCTTGACATTACTTGCTTCCCCGAACTCTTTGGCGAGGCTGACCCTCATAACCCGGTGTACTCCGACCATAGGGACTTTGCCTTGGTTATGTGCCTATTTGCAGAGATGTTTTTCGTTTCTTACGATGGCTTCATCGACTCAAGGATGGTGGACATCGTTGATTCTTGCAAGCGTGGTGCCGGCAACGTGATGACTGTCCTCTTGGCTGAGACTTTGCATGGGCTGGACGGCTACTATCCCAGAGGTGATGCTTTCACGTCGGGCAGCCCTATTCTATTGCAGATCTGGCTTCAGGAGCATCTCAAGATCATTCGGCCGGTGTCGAATCCAGACTATACCCCTTATATGCTTCTAAGGAGAGGTTTATACAGGCAAAACTGCACTACCGTCAAGGAATGGGTTGGACACTTTTGGCGGATCACATCGGCAGACATCACGTGGGTGCCTTCCGCATTGGGGTTTGAGCAGGTATCTCATTACGAGTGCGGGTCATTCCTTCATCTGGCTGGCTGGGCTTCGCTCCACCACTTTTACTTGGGCCAACGGGTGGCTCGCCAGTTCGGACAAGTCCAAGGGATCCCCTTTCTGACCTTCCCATCACAGATAATTTGCCGGTGAGTACCAACATATACAACTTGATCAAAGAGGTTTGGTATCAGAATGGTGCACACATCGGCCGAGGCAGGCGCCGGGGTGAAGGGGACACATTTTATGAACCCACTTTGGAATATCTTGAGTGGTTGGACCCTCAACTTGCTGAAGAAATCGCTACCATTGCAGCTTTGGTACTGGAGCTCGTAGGTCCAGAAATTCTGTCTGGGGATTACTATTTCCAGATAACAGGGCCGACAGTTTTCCAGAATCAGATTGGTGGGAGTCAACCACGCAGCGGTCATCGATCCGGACGCCGCAGAAATGATCGCGGCTCAACTTCAAGGAACACCCAGCCTGATGCAACGAACTCTGAGAATCAAAGGGGAGAAAGCTCGACGGGTCCTTATCCGAACGTGTTCGATCGTCTCAGTCCCTGAATAAAGTTTCAGTTATTTTCGCTTTAATCCTTGGTTGCCACGCCAAGATGATGTGTTTTTATTTCAAAGTTTGTTGTGTTTGTTTTTCCTTTTGAATGTAATGTTTGCAAGTTCAACGTGGGGAATAAAAAGCTTTCTTTACTTTTAATGACCGGACCCGAAGGTTGCCTACGTTCCTCTTTAGAGGCTCAGGTCAACGTAGTTCGACACAGTTACATGAAATTTTGCGCGCCTCCTGTTTTTTACCTAGAACTGCCCTTTCGGGTTTTCACCTCTAGTGGGGCTGACTTTTGCGCTTTTTATTTTTTTTTTTTTTTTTTACAGACTCGATAGGAAACACAAATCTCTGCGTCTTCTACGCATAATACTTCTTCAATTTGCTGAGGTTGCAGGGCTGAACAAGGTCTTCTCCAAATTCAGTTTGCAGGAACACGGCTCCACCAGACTGTATCTTCTTGACAATGTAGGGGCCCAACCACGGAGACTTCCATTTCCCTCGGGGGTCGACATAACTTGGTGGCTTTTCTCGCAGCACAAGATCTCCCATTTTGATATTGCGGTCTTTCACTTTCTTGTTAAATGCTCTGGCAATTCTGCGCTGGTACGCACGATTGTGCTCAAGGGCCAACAACCGCTTTTCATCGAGCAATGCTAACTCTTCATGGCGACTTTGTAACCAATCAACTTCAGACACTTGATTCTCAAGTAGCACTCTCATAGAGGGGATTTCAAGCTCAATCGGGAGAACTGCTTCCATGCCATATGCAAGTGAATAAGGAGTAGCCCCAGTCGGTGTCCGAACAGATGTGCGGTATCCCACAAGGCTAAAGGCAGCTTCTCGGACCAATCTTTTCCAGTGATAGCCATCTTTCTAATGATGTTCTCCAGGGTTTTGTTTGCCGCTTCTACCGCTCCATTGGCTTGGGGTCGATAGGGGGATGACTTGTGTCTGACCACCCGGAATTCGTCAAGCAATCGGTTGACTTCCCCTTCAAAGTGAGTTCCATTATCTGAGATCATCTCATAAGGGACCCCATATCTGTAGAAAATGTTGGTACGAATGAACTCGGCTACCTTCTTGGCATTCAAAACTTTGTAAGCAGCGGCCTCAACCCACTTGGTGAAGTAATCGATAGCTACGAGCACGTATTCTTGCCCACCCGAACCTTTCGGTTTGACCTGACCAATAACATCTATCCCCCATGTGGAGAAAGGCCAAGGAGCAGTTGATTGATAAAGAACGTGTGGCGGCAGATGTTGTAGACTAGCGTACCGCTGACACTGATCACAGGTTCGCACTTTCATTATACAATCCTTTTCCATCGTGGTCCAGTAGTACCCTTGCCTCACAATCTTCTTAGCGAGCATGTGCCCATTCATGTGGGGTCCACACAGTCCCCCATGGATTTCATCCATGATTCTATTCGCCTCAGTCTTATCTACACAGAGCAAATTTGGTCCGTGATGATACCTTTTGTACAACTGATCTCCGGAAATCACAAATTGGGAGGCCCATCTGCGCATTGCAATCCTTGCCCTTTTGTCCCTTTCTGGAGGTAGGTCCCATTCCTGAGCACATTCCATACGTCTGTATACCACGGCTCTTCATTCTCTTCGCTTTCTAGCTCAATATCCAGGCAGTAGGCTGGGATTGATTTCTTACTAACCACAAACGGCTTTACCATAACATCTGCAGGGAATTCCATGATGGAGGCTAGGGTAGCCAATGCATCTGCGAATCTGTTTCGGTCCCTTGGGAGATAATGGAATGAGATATCTGAGAAGCGTTCTGTGAGCGCTACCAGTCGAATATGATACTGCTGTAGTCTTGGATCCAGGATTTTCCATTTTCCCTCGACCTGATTGATGATCAAGGCGGAGTCCCCGAACACTTCAATTTCTTTGACCCCTCGATTTAATGCTTCTCCCAGGCCGGCGATGCAAGCCTCATACTCTGCTGTGTTATTCGAACAGTCAAAGTCTAACCGGATAGCAATGGGCGTGTGCGCATCACTTGGATCAATGAGAAGATTCCAATTCCGAAACCTCTCTTGTTGGCAGCCCCATCAAAGAAGAGTTGCCACTTATTCTCCGAATAAAAACAGTGTAGATCCCTTCATCGGGAAACTGAGCTTCTGGTCCGGGCTCAAGATCAAGAGCCAAATCTGCAAGCTGGTCTGCTATCACCCTTCCTTTAATGGACTTAGGCGTTGCGTAAGTCATATCAAACTCGCTTAAGAGAAAAGCCCACTTGGCCACTCGATTGGACATGGTTGGCCTTTCGAGGATGTACTTCACTGGATCCATTCGGGATATAATCTGGACAGGTAAGGATTGCAGATAAATTTTTAATTGCTGCGAGACCCAAACCAAACCGGTACATGCCTTTTCCAACGCTGAGTAGTTCAATTCACTCCCTTGTAGCTTTTTGCTAACAAAATAGATGGCACTTTCCACCCAGGAGTCCTCTTTTTCTTGTGCAAGCATTGCTCCTACTGCAGTATCAGTAACTGTTAGGTACAGTCGTAAGGGTTTGTACGAATGAGGTGGCGCCAAGACCGGTGGGCTTGTCAAGTATTCTTTGACCTTTTCAAAAGAAATCTGGCATTCTTCATCCCATGATCGATCGGTGTCCTTTTTTATGAGCTTAAAGAGCGGTTCACACATCATGGTTAACTGCCGTATGAATCTGCTAATGTATTGAATCCTTCCCAAGAAACCTTTCACCTCTTTTTGAGTTCGAGGTTGAGGCATTTCAGTGATGGCCTTTATTTTGTCGGGGTCGACTTCAATCCCTTTTTCAGTTACCAAGAAACCTAAGACTTTGCCTCGGACAGTACCGAATGTGCATTTAGCAGGATTCAATTTCATGTGGTACTTCCGCAACCTTTCGAAGAACTTTCTGAGGTCAATCAGATGCTGAGCGCCTTCTTCAACTGAGTGCACAATCATGTCATCCACGTAGATTTCAAGATCTTTGTGGATCATGTCATGAAAAAGGGTCGTAGCACCTCTTTGATAAGTGGTTCCGGCATTTTTAAGATCGAAAGGCATCACAGTATAGCAGAACGTCCCCCACGGGGTGATGAAGGAAGTTTTCTCTTGATCTTCTACTGCCATCTTAATTTGGTTATAACCCGCCATTCCATCAACGAACGACTTCACTTTGTGCATTGCAACCGAGTCCACCAAAATGTCAATATTTGGTAACGGGAAATCATCCTTCGGGCAAGCCTTGTTGAAGTCTCTGAAATCAACACATATCCGGACTTTGCCGTTCGCCTTTTCAACTGTGACCATATTGGACAACCATTGGGGATACTCCACAACTCGGATGAAGCCTACTTGTAGCAGCCTCTCGATCTCCTCTTTAACCTGAAGGGCCCACTGCGGCTTGATTCTACGTAGGTTTGGCGTCAGGAGGAAATGTAGGAATTCGGTGTTCCACGATCGTCGGATCTAACCCTGGCATGTCTTCATACGACCAGGCAAACACATCAACAAATTCTTTGAGTAAACTGATTAGCTATTCCCTGTCAGCCCCTTGCATGAAGCTTCCGATCTTCATTTCTTTGACTTCTTCATTCAGCCCCAGATTGATGGTAGACAGATTTTCCCCACAGGCTTCTAATTTTCGTTCCCCACGCTGGTTTACTAACCTGTTTAACTCGATTAAATAGTCTTTTTCATCTTGACTTTTGTTTTTTAAAGATTCATGATTAACTTTAGTTGTTGTTAAATTTTCATTTGTTAAATCATTTTTTAAAATATTGGCAACCGAGGAGTAAGCGGAAATAGAGGAAACTTCATTCACAAAAGAGGGGAGTACAAGCTCGGCGACCGCGTCGAGGTCCTCGACAGTGAGGTCCTCTTCGGGAGTCCCGGAAACAACATTAGATAGCACAAAGGGTTCAAAAGCGGGGCCATCAGGGCGAACATAACCAAACTGCTCCACCAGAGTGTCAGTAGTAGCGAGCGGGCCAGTGGTTCTGGACCAGTTATTAAGTGGTACCACTGCCGGCTTGAGGTGCTTCACCGGGTCATAAGATTCACCATTACCATTTTCGATCATAACCACATATCCGTCTTCAAGACCAATTCCTTCAAACAACCCGAAGACATCATCTTCTTCATCAATATTCCACAGAATAATCGGGTCCAGTTGCTTATAGGAACTGCCCACATCAAAGTTTTCATCGACCATCTTGATATTCTCAAATACTTCCCATCCAGCATGAGGATTTTCATTAATGCCAATAACTGGCTCAAAAGGCATAACATACGCGACATCTTCAACTTTGCAAACAAAATATCCCTTCCAGGACTTTTCATAAGGACGGAGTGGGGGGAGCTTATAGGTCCTTCCACTTTTGATAGCAGTCTGTCTCTCACTTTTCTGACGTACAGCTTCGGCGATTTCGGCAGGAGTCGGTTTGTAGCCAAGCCCAAAAGGAAGGAAGAAAAATGAAACATCATCCTTGATAGGTTCAATACACCCTTGTTGCTCTTTTCCAAGCCCCATCATAGGCAGGAACTTCATCTTATTGACCATATTCAAGGCCATTGCGTCTCCATACCTGGTCCGCTTTCTACCAATTAGATCGGTCTCCTTGACATATTCAATAGCATGGATCCGAGCTTGTGGGATCACTTCAAAACCACTCAAGAAGATGCCAGTATCTTTGTGCTCAGTTCCCAAAATCGGGAGGTCATGAACTTGCGTATCATCTTGGGCATGAACTACCACTACATGATTGTCGTGGATGAACTTGATGCACTGATGGTAGGAGGAAGCTACCCCTCTTACTCCATGGATCCAAGGTCGTCCCAAGAGTAGACTGAATGAGGACTTGATATCAATCACTTGAAATTCAATCGGCATGACAAGAGGGCCAATGGTGAGAGTGAGAAGGACAACACCCAGAACACAGCGACTGGTGCTATCGTAAGCACGAACCACTTGAGAAGATGGGGCCAAATCAGTTATCTTGATTCCAAAATCTGCGAGAACATGCACGGGGCATACATTTACTGAGGAGCCATTATCGATCAAAACACGAGCTAAGTACTCACCTCCGACCCCAACTGTGATGTGCAGAGCCTCGACATGATTAACACCAATTTTTGGTGCATCGAGATCGGTAAAAGTGATGATATTCCCAAAATGAATGTTGCCGATCATGTGGACAAGGTCATTGGGAGAAGTCTTGATCGGGATGACAGCTTGAGCAAGAGCTTTAACCAACACGTCTCGGTGCTCCTGTGAAGAAGAGAGCAAACCCCAAATGGATATATTAGCCTGGGTTTTCTTTAACTGGGTCAAGACTGGGTTCTCGGCGACCTTCTCTTTCTGAGCGGGGACTTCTTCTTTATCCTTTCCCAATTCACTTGCCTCGGGATTTGGAGGCTGATAGGCTCTTCCCGAGCGAGTGAGGTGATTCACATTTCCGCCAACCCAAGTGGCCTTTTTAACAGGGGCCTTTTGCTCCTTAACAGCTTTAGCACTAGACAAAATCGAATCCCAAGAGATCATATGGCATTCAAAATCTTCGGAGATAACAGGAGTTACAGTGTAATTCAAAGCTTTCTTCGGAACGATGAAACTAGTCCTTGAGTAGTTTCCTTCAAACTCGATCACATGGATCCCTGGAAAGGGATTAGTCACCACATTTGGTTGGGGCGGCTTCTGAATGAGTCCATCGTCTATCATGTCTTGCAGAGTGTGTCTCAAACTCCAACATTCATTTGTCGTATAACCAGGTGATACGTGGTATGCACAATATTTACTTGCATCCCAATTCTTAGGAGGCGGATTAGGCGGGCGGTATCCTTCTATCGGCTTTATTACTCCTTGGGCGACCAATCCTTGAAAGATAGTAGACAATGGAGCGCTGAATTTATCAAAATGGCGATCTCTCCGATTTCCACCATTCCTTCGCTGATCGGTGACAGAGTTCACAGACCCGTCTTGATTATAACACGGAGGTGCCCTATTGTAGCTGCTCCGGCTTGGTCCCACATTGCTGTTCCAAAAAGGAGCAGGGGTCATGGCAACATTGTTCACAACTGGTGCCGGGGCTTTAGCAGCGGATCGGAATCTGTAGGAGCTAGGAGAAGAATCTAGCTTGATGACCCCAGTTCGGACATCTTCGTCAATACGAGAACCCACATCAAGAATAGAAGCAAAATCTGGAAACGGGAGATATTTCATCTTATCTGCATACACCGGCTGAAGATTCTTAAGGAAAATACGAGTTTGCTCGGCACTGTCAGGCCTCTCCAGAGTTTGAGCAACTTCCTTCCTCCACCTACTTGCAAATTCAGAAAAGGATTCCTTCTCACGCTGAGCACACGAATCGAGGTCACGACGGATCTTCTCCCAGTTGGAGTTATCTTTGTATCGCTTCTGGAATTCATCCACGAGCTTCCCTCAATTATCAACCAGATTGGCATCCACAGTCATAAACCACTGCTTAGCGGCTCCTACCAAAGTCAGATGGAAGTTTGAGGCCACCGCACCAACATTAGCCCCACGAGACTGCATTGCATGAGCGTAAGATTTCAGGTGGGCCATTGGGCAACCTGTACCGTCAAATTTCTCCACATCGGGCATTTTGAATTTAGGAGGCAGAACAGCAAATGGAGATAATTTCAAGGAATCTGCAGAAAACTCCCCTTTATTCATGACCTTTCTCACAGCTTTAGTAAGGGGTACATATGGGACACCCTTGTAGAACGCTTCCATTTGGCGGACTAGGTTAGGATCTTGCCCCTGGGAAGTTCCTTGATTAATCTGAGAGGCACCGCTAGCAAACGCACCATAAGCGTTGGGCTGCTGATTCGGATACAGAGTCTGCATATACTGAGCAAAGGCATTATGATCATGCGGATACTGAGACGGATGCACAGCAAAATTTGCTGGATTCGGGATGAAGGGCTGGTGAGTGCCACTGAAGTCTGGATGAGCCACATTACCCTGAGGAGGGATGTTCTGGTGATGACTCTGGCCGATGGTGTTGCTACCAATAGGATTCAAGTTGATGGTAGGGATGCCACTTCCATTGGGACCTGTATTGCCATTGGGATTAGGATTGGGAACCCCATTTCCGGTCTGATTAACGTTCGGATCGCCATTGGGATTTCTGTTGGGGTTGCCATTGGGAGCCCCATTTCTATTATGATTCTGCATCTGCACAAGTGTAGCCAGTAGCTCATCTTGCTGAATCCTCATCTGACCCAACACATTCTGCTCCAACCATGCTTGAAGACCTGGTGGTGGCACATAGGCTTCCTCATTTCCTTCCTGGGCCATTGCAATAGCTTCTTCGGTTACATGCACTGTCTCGGCAACTCGGATCAACCTCCCCTTACTGTTTCTAGCTCCCCCTTTCCAAGTAGATGCCAGGCTTAGAGTATCTAAAAGGGATGGTGTTTAGGGATGATTAAAGAGCGAAAAGGATCGAGATTTTCCGAGTTTGATTCAAAAGGAGTTCAAAAATCAAAATCAATCCTAGAATGCCGGATAAGCACTTGCTTTATTTTGACATGTTTTTGCATGAATCTTGGAATAGTGGATACCATCTCCAAAGTGTAGGACCAACGTTTTTCACCTGTACTATACTATTGGCCATCCGAGCCCCTAGCGAAGGGCCTATACTCTTTCTGGGATCCACCATTCGGTTACGGTCTATGTGAGGGTCTTGATAATTTCAAGTCAATCCAAGAATTTCAACATGATATCCACAATTGAGGTTGATTATAACCTTTTGGGAATTCATAGGATTGAAGTAAAATTGGTTAGACAAAAACCGACATGAAGTCTGTGACGTGTTATTTTCGAAAGAATATGGACATCGCATTTCGGATTTTGAAGCTTGGCTTACACCCATCACAGCGACCGTAAGCGCTGCTAAGGGGGAAACAGTATACCGTTGACCCTATGGGGAAGTCAAGTGAGCTCCCTTATGCCCCAGGTTTACTGTCTCGGGTTTGAGATTCTAAGAAGCTTTTCAAAAAACGTGCATGTGTGTGAGGTATCTATGAGTTCGAAAAATCATTTTGAAAGCACGTAAAGAAAACAAGAAAATCATTTTTTCCTTTTTTACTTGTTTTACCCCTTTTTTGGGGAATCACTCACCACGCAATGCATATATATATATATACAAATAAGATAAGCGAAAAAACGACCCTGCAAAACAGAGGTTAGGGCACAGATATATACACCCCAAGTAAGGCACATAAAGCAATGCACACACAAAGATTTAGAGTCTAGCCCACTTTAAAACAAAGTCCCCAGCAGAGTCGCCACTGTGAGAGCCCGCGCCCGAGATGATCGGATCACCGCGAAATGACCGCCCGTGAAAGCGGTTCGCGCCCGTCTCGTGCTGATGCGCTTTTGGAAATGCGCTCGGTTCTCACACAATGGTTTTCTCTTGATGCTGTTTTTGATTGCAAGAGTCGCCACCTCATTTTATTTTAGGGAAAATGAAGATAAAACCTTTTTCAGAGAAAGTGGGTTCGGGGGCTAAGTTACGAGAAGAGAAGGGGTTAGGCACTCTTCTCGCCCATGATGGTCTCTATATGCATGCCACGTAAGTTCTTTTTATGCCTTTTGCCTTGGTTTTATGCCCTAACAAAATGGTGATTTAATAAATGGGGAGTCTTCCTATTCTAGGAAGGTTTGTTTTAATTCACAAATGAGAGTCGGTTTGAGTGGACTCACACTTGGTTTTGAAAATGGTTTTAATCATTTATGTACATCAAATTAAACACATAAAGGGGTGGGGGATTAATATTTACATTTTGTAAAAAAAAAGGAAACAATTCCCAAATGAATAAATGTCCAAAACTCCGTCCCCAAGCATTTTCAGGGGCTGCTCACTCTTCTTTGTGTACCTGTTCTTTGGAAAGTAAAGGTCAAGAAAACTTCCTAACATTAAACATCGACCCTGATTCCTAATTTTAGGAGCATGTTATGGTGTCCAAACAAAGCATGCAAGGCAATTCTTTTCACAGCCCAGTCTGACAGAATTTCATACATCCCTAAAGTATCCACTTTTTTCATCATGAAAAAAAAAGGAATCAGGGAAAACACAAAACATGAAAGTTGTTCCTAACATGTCAAAGTTATGATATGAAGTGTTTCAAGTCCAGAAAACAAGTTTAGGTCACCCAAATCACTTCTGACATTTTCATGTCCAAACAAGAACATGCTGATTCTGAGAACAGAGAGCTTAAACAAAAAATAGAAAGAGCCTCTTACACTGAGGCTAAAAATATGATATTTACATTTTATTCTTCCTTGTTCTGTTTAGAACAAGTTATATTTTGTGGTATAAGACCAAACCCACATTTTCTAGGAGTAAAAATAGCAACAAGGCAGTAAGTTACCATAGTGAATAAACAACTCAGAATCACTGAGACCCAAATTTATGCATGAAAATATGATCTAGGCATGGAATATGAACATGAAACTTTAGGATCATATATTACAACATGTTATGAACAACTTTTTTTCTTTGACCTAAACCATAAAACCATTATAAGATGGATTTACAAGATCATCATAATCAAGACTCTATACAGAAAGTAAAAACTGATTATATGAGGCATGATTATAGACCTCAAAACACTACTATATCTTCAAACCAAGGCATGAAACTCAAGGAATTTGATATTTAACATGTTAAAAACATTATCCAAGAGCTATTTCTCAACAAATAATGATTTTCACATGCATGATCATGAAGGAAAGCCAAAGAGGGCAGATTTACGCCCTTTGAGAGAAACATGAAGATTTTCATACACAAATTAAAGCATATGAATATTATGATTATTATGAACATATATAAACATAATAAACTGAGTATTAGCATCACATGATCATCATTTATATACATAAACAAAGCTTTACAAAGCTAAAAAAAACATGGAAGATGAAGGAAACCTAGTCATTATTTGACTAGGTTCCAAACCACTCCCAATATTGCTTACATATCTAAAGAGCCAAAGTTTACATAGAGTTTTACCTAGCTTTTGAGATTATGGGTGCTCCCTTTGTCAACCAAGGGAAGACTTTTTCTTTTCTTTTTGCTTTCTGTTTGATCAAAGTTTTGGCTTTGATGTGTTTTTTGTGGTTTGTTTGGTGATTTATGGGTGGTGTAGGGGTGGTGTGTGAGTGGTGGTGTGGTGATGGTGTGGTGGTGGTGTTCTTGTTGAGAGAGAATGAGAGTGGAGGATGGTAGGTTTTTTTTTTCTTTTTGTTTTTGTGTCTCTCTTTTTGAAATGGATGAGAGTGGTGTATATAGGAGGAGGGAGGTGGTAAATTGGTTGTAACTTGGAGGGGGGAGGTTGTAAATTGGTGGATTCATCATCTATCCTTCTTGACTAAGGCTTAAAGTCATCTTCCTTATCTCTGTTCCGGCTTTCCGCTCCGTAACTGCTCCGTTTTGCGCGTCTCCGGTGTCCCGGTTGTCCGCGAGTCCAAGATGAAAGTTGCTCGGAATATTTTTCTGGTCAGGCCGGTATATCTGAAATATTTTTATGAGCAAGGAACGACAATAATATATTTTTTTCTCTTCTTGACCAATTGATAAGATATTTTGAGATATTTTCCAATTTGGATAACCAACTTTCCGGCTCCGGCTTTTCGCTCCGTAACTGCTCCGTTGTGCGCGCCTCCGGTGTCCCGGTTGTTCGCAAGTCCAACATGAAAGTTGCTCGGAATATTTTTCTAGTCAGGCCGGTATATCTTAAATATTTTTATGAGCAAGGAACGACAATAATATATTTTTTGCTCTTCTTGACCAGTTGATAAGATATTTTGAGATATTTTCCAATTTGGATAACCATCTTTCCGGCTTCGGCTTTCCGCTCCGTCGTGCGCGCTCCGGTGTCCCGGTTGTCCGCGGGCCCAACATGAAAGTTGCTTGGAATAATTTTGTGGTCACGCCGGTATATATGAAATATGTCAATTAGCAAGGAAAGGTAATAATATATTTTTAATGCACAGAATGGATAACAGCGAGCAGTTCGGGGGGTTGCGGGCCCCGTTTCCGGTCCCGCACCTCGAAAAACGAAATTTTTGCCTGTTTGCTCGTTTGTTCGCTATGATCATGAATTTGAAGTCCGTTTATCCATTCGATGCACCGATAAGGCTCACGGCAGTCCCGCACAGCCAAACGAGGGTTTTAGGTCAATTTTCGGGTTTAGAGCGATTCAAGGTGGGTTTTTAGGGGTGCGAGATCAGGGTATCTACAGAGCCACATAAATATCTAATAATACGTTTAACAGCTATAAGATGAGATTCTCTACGGTCAGCTTGAAATCTAGCACAAACACACACACTGAACATTATATCTGGCCTACTTGCAGTTAAGTAAAGAAGAGAGTCAATCATACCTCGGTAGATTGTCTGATTCACTTTTTTACCTTGTTCATCTCGATCCAAACTGCAGGCCTTTTGCATTGGGGGTATCAACTGGCTTAGCGGTTTCAAGCCCAAATTTCTTGATCAAGTCTTTGGTGTATTTGGCTTGGTTGATAAAGATTCCATCATGACATTGCTCGATTTGGAGTCCAAGAAAGAATGTCAACTCTCCCATCATACTCATCTCAAATTTACCTTTCATAACACACATAGTTTCATTAGTAGAACCGAAAATAATATCATCAACATATATTTGAACTAATAATGAATGACCTTTGTGTTTAGCAATAAATAAGGTTGTATCAATTTTACCTCTAGAGAAGCCTTGTTCAATAAGAAATTTAGATAGAGTGTCATACCATGCTCTTGGAGCTTGTTTGAGTCCATACAAGGCCTTCTTGAGCTTGAAGACATGATTAGGATATTTGTTGTCTTCAAATCCTGGCGGTTGAGCTACATAAACTTCTTCTTGTAGTTCACCATTCAGAAATGCACTCTTCACATCCATTTGATTAACTTGAATTTCTTGAAGGAGGCATAGGCCAGGAACAATCTAATGGCTTCAAGTCTGGCTACAGGGGCAAAGGTTTCATCATAATCAATTCCTTCTTCTTGCCTATAACCTTGAGCAACCAACCTTGCTTTGTTTCTTGTTATAGTACCATTTTCATCCATCTTATTTCTGTATACCCATTTTATTCCAATTATAGTGTGATCTCTGGGCCTTGGAACTATAGTCCAAACTCTGCATCTTTCAAACTGATTGAGCTCTTCTTGCATTGCAGCTACCCAACTTGGATCACTTAGAGCTTCATCTACCTTCTTCGGTTCCATCTGAGATAACAGTGCGGTTGAGAACAAACTGTGGTTATCTCTATGAGTTAAGCTTCCTCTTGTTTGAACACAAGAACTGATAGGACCTATAACATTGGTTGTTGGATGGTCTCTATGCTCATTGATTTCTGGAGGGAGGTCTTCATGAACCACTATTTCTTGAAGATTTTCTAGAGAAGGATCTTCTTGATAATCATTGAAATCTTCATTGAAGGTGATGTTTGGAACTGGATCAACGGTTTGAATGGGATCAGAAGAGTGAGGTTCTACAGCAACACCTTCGGTTTGATTTGGAGCGGCTGGAGAACCTGATGGAGCGGTTTGAGTAGGTTGGTCATTTGCGGTTGCATGATTAGGGTAAGATGTACCTGTCTCAAAACCACTAAAATCATCAGCAACATTTGGAGTCATATGTGGCTCAAGAAGATCATGTTCATCAAATGTAACATGGACTGACTCTACAATTTTTAATGAAGTTTTATTGAAACAACGAAAAGCTTTAGAGTGTTTTGAATAACCGACAAAAATACCTTCATCGGCCTTAGCATCAAATTTACCTCGATGCTCTCTGCCATTGTATAAGATGTAGCATTTGCATCCAAATATTTTAAAGAAGGCAATGTTGGGTGATCTGCCTCTCCACAATTCATAAGGAGTCTTGTTGTGAACTTTGACGATTAGGGAGCGGTTCTGGGTGAAACATGCGGTATTGACAGCTTCGGCCCAGAAGTATTTGGGAAGCTTTGCTTCAGCAATCATGGTCTTCCCGGCTTCAATCAAAGCCCTATTCTTTCTTTCTACAACTCCATTCTGTTGTGGAACCCCAGCGGCAGAGAAATTATGATCAATTCCATGATCATCACAATATTGGGCAACACCATTGTTTGTAAATTCGGTTCCATTATCTGAACGCACAGCAACAATGTCATCCAATTTCTGAGTTTGGAGCTGTCTAAATAAAGCGGTTACGATGCCATAAGTATCATCTTTTGAGGCCATCATTTACACCCATGTATATCTTGAAAAGTCATCAACAACCACCAAGGTATAGCGGTTTCCTCCTATACTGGCGGTTGGGACAGGTCCAAATAAACCCATGTGAAGCAGTTGCAAGCAGCGGTTCGTTGAAGAAGCGGTTTTGCTTGGAAATGACTGTTTGGGCTGCTTACCAAGCTGGCATGCTTTACATTTCTTATCATGATGGTCAGCCACTTTGGGTAGTCCTTTGACAAGACCATCCCTTTGTAGTTTTACTAGATACTTGAAGTTCAAGTGGCTGAGCCGCTTATGCCATAACCAGCTGCTTTCACTAACATTTTTTGCTACAAAACAGAGGTCAGCAATAGAAACAACATTACTCAAGTCTATCATATATACATCACCTGTTTTGTTGCCAGTTAGTAGAGTAACTCCAGAAGTTGCATCTTTGATGAAACAATTAGTTGAAGTAAAGTTGCAGTTCATTCCTTTGTCACAAAACTGAGATATGGAGAGAAGGTTGTTCTTGAGTCCTTCTACTAGTGACACATTTTCAATGGTCACCTTTCCACGTTTGATTGCCCCATATCCTATTATTTCTCCTTTCTTGTTATTTCCAAACACTACTGGGGGGCCTCTCATACTGATGAAATCACAAAGAAGTTCATTATCTCCGGTCATGTGTCGTGAGCAACCACTATCCAAGTACCAAAGATCCTTATTCTTCTTTGCGGTTCCAGCCATAAAGCATAAGATCTGAAAAATAAACATTAAAGATTTTGGTCCCCCTTATTCTTTTGGGTCCTAGGGTTAGCAGCTTTTTGGGACCCACACCTGTTTGACCTTAGGATTTTTACGTCCCTTGGCATTGGGTGTGAACCTTAAAAGACAATGACCAGCACCATGACCATAATCAGCACAAATAGCACAATGAATAAATCCAGGTTTTGGTTGCGGTTTTACAAACCCTTTACTGACCTTCGGTTTCTCATGTTTTACTGGGTCAGCGGTTTTGACTTTAACAAAGATTACCTTCTTGAGCTCAACCTTCCTCTTAGGTGCGGATTTAGGGAAAATGATAGGAATTTCCTTAAAACGACTAGGAGCGGTTTCATCACTCAATACTTCCTTGGTTGCCTCAGCCGCTATGGATTTCTCTTTCCACTTTGAATCTCTCCCAGTCTGGTTTTTAGGATACTCAAAGAAATAATTTTGCCTTTTAATTTCTTGTTTTGAGCCCTTTTTACCGGCATGATTAACCTTAGGAATTTCTTTGGTTTGTACAGTAGGTTTCACACCACCTTCGGCACAGAGACAAGGACACTTACACCCATCATCGGTTTTAAACCTTAATCCACTTTTATCCGAAGTGGGAATTTGTGAATTTAGGATTTGTTCCACGGTGACACCAGACTTAGTCCATACATCGGTCACTTTTTGAAGGTCATCCCTTTGTATGGTAAGCTCATGGATTCGGGTGAGAAGTACCTCGGTTCTGTCCTTCAGATAGCGGTTTTCATCCACAATAGTAGATATCCCAGCAATTTGGAGCTTGAGGTTTTCAATTTCCTCCTTGTGGGATTTACATACACGTTGGGATTCTTCAAGTTCCGCAGCCATTAGTTTATATGCCTTTTTAAGCACAGTGTGTTGTTGACATATAATATTAGCACGTTCTAGTACCTGGTCATCATGACTTTGGTCTTCTTGAACCTCAGGAGTGTAGTTTGGTGTTGTAGGAGCTTTGCTTAATCTAGCCTCAGGGGTCTTAGGTGAAACCGACTTCATTTGTTGATTTGGCAGTGAAAGACTTTCGTCAATTTTAATTCTTTCTTCAAATCCCATGAGACAGAGATTAGTAGTTTCTTCATCATCACTTTCATCTGAGTCTGAACCCATCCATGTCAGCGGTTGGTCTCCTTGGTCAGCTACCATTCCTCTTCTTTTCACGAACTTCTTGTTGAATGGTTTCTTTGCTGGCGCGGCTTCATAACACGGTTTGGGACAACTTGAAGCAAAATGGCCTGGCTGTCTGCAGTTATAACAGACCAAGTCATCCCTTGTCTTGGGGTCTGCAGTTTTGTTGAATCTGGTTGGAGGGACAAACTTTGCTGGGCCTTTGGATGGAAATTGAGATCTATTGTTTTTCCTGAACTTGGTGTATTTCTTCACATACAAAGCAAATTCTTCATCATCCATTTCATCAAAATCAACTTGAGTAGAACTTGAGGATTGTGATCCTACACTCTGAGCATAAGAACTTTGAGGAGGAGTGTAGGGTTGATGAGACTGCTGATAGGATTGATAAGGTTGAGGATATGGTTGATGTGATTGAGGATAGGATTGGTGAGGCTGCTGGTAATATTCAGGAGGTGCAGTTTGAGGATTGAATCTAGGAGCATTTTGGTCAGGAGTAGCGGTTTGTAAGTGGAGGTGAGGAGCGGTTTGATAATGGTCTGGATTGTAGATGGGAGATGAGGTATTATTGAATGCAGCTAGAGAGAGTGTCTTAAATCTGCTTTCGGTTTCATGGACCTCTTCAAGCTTGAATTCAAAAACCTTTAGCATGGCATATAAGTGTCGAAGATCAAGAGCTTCCAAGTCCTTGTTGTCTTCAATGTTAGTAGTTTTGATCAGCCATTTGCTTCCAAGTGCTTGCATGAATCTCATGTTCAAATCTGTATTAGAATAGACATGTCCAAGAGAAAAACACACATTAACAATATCAATAAACCTCTCATAGCATTGTCTAAGAGATTCCTTAGGATCTTTAACAAAATAGTCAAAGAGTCTTCTCTGTTAATAGAGGCGGTTCTTCTTGGTATCTGAATCTCCTTCCAGAAAGTCAACTATAGCATCCCAGGTAGCCTTTGCGGTTGTGCAGTGAAGCACCTTAGACTGAGTCCTCAAGTCAATAGCTGACACTAGCATGGACATAGCTCTTCCATTAAAATCCACATTGATGCGGTCTGCATCAGTCCATTCACTTTCTAACTTCTTAACTTCAGCTTCTTCTCCTGCGGTTCCTGCACGTGGGTTAGCTTTCATAGGAACATATGGTCCATCAGTAACCACGGTCCACAGTCTACGATCACATGAAATCATGTGTTTCATCATCCTATCTTTCCAAAAGATATAACTATCTTCATCCAGAATCGGTAAGTGATTCGAATTGGATGTTTGCATCATATGGGTGTTTGTGTTTGCCATTGGATCAGCACCCAAGCGGTTAAGCTTGTAAAAACAATTTTGGTGGATATGCTCTGATACCACTTGTTGGTCCCAGAGGGCAACAATGTTATAGAACCGCTAGAGGGGGGGGTGAATAGCGCTCCAAAACTTTTTCAAAAATACCCTTAAAATCAACCGAGTACTTATCAGTTTGGCCATCTGCGATTCAAAGCACAAGAACCGAACTGATAAAATGCACAGCGGAGTTTGCGGTTTGGCCAAATAGGTTAGTTAAAGAGTTGGGAGGTTTGACTCAGGTTGAGAAAACACTATGATGCAACTGAATAGTTAAACTTAAAGTTCAAAGGAAAACACAATTCATCTTTCAAGTCATTTCGTATAGGGAGACAAGTTAAAGACCACAAACAAGAAAGATAAATACCAAGACAGAAAATAAAGATCAAACACACAAATTGAAGAGGTTCGTTCTTAAATGAACTACGTCCTCTACCTAGATGGTTAGTCTAGGATTTTCTAATAGCTACTAGACTTGTATTAATTTAGAGGAGGTTTTACAAGATGAATCTAAACTCTAAACAATAAGTCTAACCTAAGCTATAATAACAACCGGTGTTTTCGAAGTATATAATCTATGTGATCATATAAATCGGGTGTGTGTGTGAAAAGAAATCAAATGATCTAAGTATCTAAATGATGGTTGAGCAAATGGAAGTCTTTTGGTGTAAAGGCAGAATATGAAAGGTTGATAGGCTTGAAGCTTTGATGAAGAAAACTGGGTTTGCTAAGGAGATGGTTTGAAGATATGAATATCTGGGTTTGAATCTTCAGAGCAAACTTGAACACTTGGGAATGAATCTCTTGAAGCTCAGCAACCTTCATTGTTGAATAATGGAGGCTATTTATAGGCAGAGCACCCTTGTGACCGTTGGGTAAAGATTTGAATCAAATCTGAAGGGTACAGTGCTGTCGAAATCCCATTGGTTGAGCTGTCATTTTCGTCCTTGGTTTTGTCTTGTAGTGCTAAGTAGTTGTTGCACCACTACCTGACATTTGTCCTTTGTTGTAGAAAGGACTAACGGTAAACAATTCAAAATGATAGACAAACCGATATTCCTTGCAGAAACTCCAAGTTAACTTAGAGTTATTTTGACAGGACATAACAACATCCCTTTACGGTTAAAAAGGGAATGTTTGTCTAAGGAATAAATGACATATCTTTAATTCTTCAATAATTGCTCTGCGGTTTCACCAAGCATAGGAGCGGTATGAAGGATGATCTTGATGGGCGGTTTCATCAAACATGCAGACTGTAGTTTGATGAAAACTGAAGGACTCCATGCTGGCGGTCTCAAGATGACGGCTTGAAGCACTAAACCGCTAAGATATAAAACTGAACTATACTCAGCCTAGACAATCAAAAATCTAGAAATGGACTTATCTAAAAATTGAAGTAGAACTTCATTACATGCGGTCCTAAAGTCCATTAAAAGACACGTGGCATGGATCAATCAAATTAAGGTGGGTGTACTAACAATGAATCCTAACAGGGCCTTTTATCCGGATTTTGCAAGCATGTATGATGCGGGAATTATAGTTGACAATTTGCTCCAAAAAGTGGTCGAGTCCTCCTATGAGACAAGCTTCAACGATTTCCCGAGCAATCCGAGCAATGACATGGAAGAATGTAGTGACATGAAAGACTACAACGATAATGAGGACTACAACGACATGGGGGACGACGACAACAATCTCTGTTTCTCTTTCTCTACCTAGTAATAAGAATAAAAAAAGAGTCAAAGTCCTCTTAAGTGTGCATTAAGTTTTCTTCCTTCTCATTAATGTCAAAGTTTGAGGCGGTCTTATCAAATAAAAGCCGTTCTTGTCCTCATACACTCTTCCAAGTTGTTCAATTTAATTCTTGGCAAAATGATGAAAAGATGTCTAAGCGGGTTTGGTAACGAAGGCCATCACTTGAACTTCTAGGGGTTAAACATCGTGACGAAGGCAAAAACATCAACAACAAATCCAAGACATCAAGCGCCAAAGAAAGATGGAGCAACAAACATGGAGAAATCAAGCAAAGTTTTAAAATGGGGATTAAAAAAAAAAAAAAGCTCGCTAGGTTGAATCTTCAAAACAACCTAGGCAAAAGTTAGAGCAAAATAAATAAATAAATAAATCCCCCTCATTCAAAGAAGTGCCCAAGATCAATATCATTTTCCAAGGATGAAGCGACACCAACAAAAATCACGACGAAGCCACAATCCCTCGAATGAAGCATCCACAAGAACTATGGTGACCTGAGCCTCTACACTGGAGGAACGTAGGCAACCTGCGGGTCCGGTCTCATGCAAGAAAGAAGATATGTTTAGCCCTAGCGCGTTATGGTGATTAGCCTTCATCTCGAACTTGTCAAGACATCTTTGTACGAGTCATTTGCCAATGAATTAATCACCTTAAGATTGAACAACTTTTCTAGATTTGAAATCATTTCACGTTCCTTGTCGAGTCTAGGGGCTTCTTATCTTTCAGCGATACTCTCAGTTTCTCGCAATCAAATCGGGGCTTTCTTTCTCTTCTCTCTTAATGACTCACTTACCTTCGTGAGTCAATCAATAAATAAAAATACATGTCGATACTAGGGGCTACTGCCCTAGTAAAGTCAATGTCACTCATCATTAGTGACAAAAGGTCTGCACCGCAAAATCACATGCCTCTCATCCTCAGCTAGAGTCAATGCACACTTCCTTATCAATTGAGTAAAAAAAATAAAAAAATGAAGATGCAAAAGAGATGCCCGCTAGATTGAAAACCCGAAAGGGTGGTCTAGGCAAAAAACAGGGTGCGTCATAAAAAAATGAGAGGGTGAGAGAGAGAAGGGAAAGAGAAATCGAGATCCCCGGCTTCTAAAGAAGACAACTATACAAGTTCTACATTGAATCTCCTCAGCAAGTCAATTCGCCACCAAGTCAACTTCGGGATTGCAAAAAGCTCGACAAGATACGGCACAATCAAAGGTCATTTTGGGTTGTTGGCATAAGAGAGATTGTTCTTGCAATGTGCATTTTTTGGGCTCATGTGAAAGAAGGCCCGTCCGAGATTGAGCTCATGATTGATATGTGGTACTATAAGGATCCCGCCCCGTGACGAAGAAAACGAAGGGGTTTTCATTTCGAAGGGTGAAAAACCAAATACGGTTATCACGCAAAACCTAACGGAGTCGCCACATTTGTTAATTATTTCACCCAACAAATGGGAATGTTAGAGATTCTATTAGTTCGGAGGTCAGGTTACGCATTGGGAAGAGTTTTACGTCACCCAAGTTGCCTCGGATAGGACCGAGTCTCCCTAACGTTAGTTAACAAACGTGCATGTGTGTGTGTGTATTTCAAAAATGGGAGAAACTGACATTTTAACAAAACTGGTTAATTATTTAACAGAAAAGGGATATTTTGCAAACATTTCAGTCAGAAAGGGAAGAAACTGGAAAATGCACTCCCTGGCCAAAGTAGTCGTACGGCTAGGGAGAGCATTCCAGGGGTTTTTGACAGTTTATCAGAAAGCTGTCCAGTTTCAAGCAAAACAGAGTGTTCTTGCTGAAACTGGACTGAAATGATCATTTTCAGTTATTTTCTTTAATAAAAACATGGATTTAATCATCCCTATGTCATTGATCACAAATTAGACACCAAAAACAAAGGTTTTGGGTGTGATCAAGACAATCATTGGGGAAATTTTGAGAAAGTTGATGAACATGCCCTTTGGGCCAAAATGAGCATTTGATGAGTAAAGATTGAAACTTTACCATCAAAATGGACTTATTATGCAAGATTAAGTCTTTAGAAACAAAAATGTAACATAAAGATTGGATCTTTATGTCCCATACTTGATGATTTTAGGGCTAGGTCATGGTTGGGATGATAAAGATTGAAACTTTATCACCCAATCATGACTCTCATGGCCAAACAAGAACAAAATCAACATAAAACTTAACAAACCATGATCATCTTTAGGTTTTACCCCACAATCATACACTAGGTATGAAGGGAACCTTGAATCACCTCATGATTTAGTTCCAATGTACATATATATTCATAATACATATATATAACAATAATATATATAGCTTGAGAAAACAAGACTTGTATAATATATATATATATATATATATATATATATATATATATATAGTGTTTGAAATGGACAAGACTTGCAAGAAATGTAAAGTGCTTGAGATGGACAAGGATTGCAAGAATAACAAGAAATAACACAAAGTAAACAAGTAATATGAACAAGAACAAAAAGTGTTTGAGATGAAGAAGAAGATGGGGAAAAAGAGGCTTCACCTATGTTGGTTATGGCCTATCTTCCTCTCTTTTCACTCAAATGTGTATCACTCACAGTTTATGCTCTCAAACTGGCAGAGTATCAACACACAAAACATTTTCTCCCCCCTGAAATGATCAGCATGGGGTTCAATTTATAGGGACTGAGGGTGCCCAACATAGCTGTACGGCTCAACCCCTCAAGTACCCAAACCATCCATACGACTCGACTTGGTGGGCTTCTAGATTTTCTAAGTTTAATTCTAGTTCAGTCCTGGAATATTAGGTTTATCCTAGTGAGGTCCTGGCCCATTGGTTTATCCCTAAATGGTACCAAGAATTCCTCTAAAGTAGGTCAAATTCAGATTGGGGTACTTACAGAGCCCCTCGACAACGTCGCTTTTGAAGAAAGCGGGGTTGTCGACAAAATAAGCATCCCAATCTGATGGGAGGACGGCTTGGCCGATTTGTTCTATGGCTGGACCTAGAGGTATAGGATTCCTACATATCCCTATTCGAGGGAATCAATCCTAACGTAGTTCGGGTGAGAGATTTTAAGGCTACTCAAACCTATGGGCCTTAGGTGGATATTCATTCATCCCTTCCTAAACAGACATCGCTCAAAGGCCGGACTTGGTCAACTTGGCTCTATTCAGAGAGGGTTGACTAAGGGGGCTGGCATGGCTCAGAGGCTCAAATAATGGTCAT
The DNA here is from genome assembly GCA_026119855.1 of Campanula takesimana. Classification (NCBI taxonomy): domain Eukaryota; kingdom Viridiplantae; phylum Streptophyta; class Magnoliopsida; order Asterales; family Campanulaceae; genus Campanula; species Campanula takesimana. The sequence continues at coordinate 163,267 of JAOWBW010001018.1, forward strand.
GGCTCAGAGGTTGGGCTCGATCGACTAGGCTCTATCAGGAGAGGGTCGACTCGAGGGTAACTGGTCTTACATCCGACTAAGGACTGCCGGGACACATTGGTCAATTTGGTCAAATTTTCTCATGGCGGAGGGTCGACTACACAAACTGGTCAACTTATCTTATGGCGGAGGGTCGACTACACAAACTGGTCTTACGTCTCTGCCGACTGCCGGGGCAATAACATCTTAACTTTCATCCTAGACTTACGAGGTACGGCCTTTCACGATTTCACTTTCTACCCTGGACTTACGAAGTACGGCCGGGTCGACAAAAATCCAATGGTCTTACGCCACGCCGGACGGCCAAGGAAGAATCTCACGAAACTTAATTGTCTTAAGTCACGCCGGACGGCCAAAGGACATATCTCACAAAACCTAATGGTCTTATGTCATACCGGACGACCAAAGGACAAATCTCACAGAACCTATTGGTCTTACGTCATGCCGGATGGCCAAAGGACATAATCTCACAGAACCTAATGGTCTTACGTCACGCTGGATGGCCAAAGGACAAGTCTCACAAAATCTAATGGTCTTACGTCACGCCGGACGGCCAAAGGATAGGTCTAACCTAATGGACTTATGTCATTCTGGACTGCCAAAGGACGAATCTCACAAAACCTAATGGTCTTACGTTACACCGGACCACCGAAGGACATAATCTCACTAAACCTAATGTCTTACGTCATGCCGGACAGCCAAAGGACAAGTGTCACAGAACCTAATGGTCTTACGTCACGCTGGAGGGCCAAAGGATAGGTCTAACCTAATGGACTTATGTCATTCCGGACTGCCAAAGGACAAGTCTAACCTAATGGACTTGTGTCATTCCGGACTGCCAAAGGACGAATCTCACAAAACCTAATGGTCTTACGTCACACCGGACCACAAAAGGACATAATCTCACTAAACCTAATGGTCTTATGTCACGTCAGACGGCCAAAGGAAAAGTCTCACAGAACCTAATGGTCTTACGTCACTCCGGACGGCCAAATGACATGCCTAACCTAATGGACTTATGTCATTCCGGACTGCCAAAGGACAAGTCTAACCTAATGGACTTGTGTCATTCCGGACTGCCAAAGGACGAATCTCACAAAACCTAATGGTCTTACGTCACACCGGACCGCCAAAGGACATAATCTCACTAAACCTAATGGTCTTACGTCACGCCGGATGGCCAAAGGATAGGTCTAACCTAATGGACTTATGTCATTCCGGACTGCAAAGGACAATTTTTCATATTTTTAACAAATTCAAACTCTTAACCTGGACTTACGAGGCGCGGCCGGGTTAACGCTAATTCTCACATTCTTAACTGGACTTACAAAGTACGGCCATGTTAATTTCACAAAGTTTGTCTTACATCCATCTAGGGACTACCCGGGAAAAAGGCTCAACCTATAATGACTGTTCTAAGTCTAGGTTTGACTTGGGTCAACTCCATCTTTGGGGAGTTTGACCGGAAAACTGGTCTTACGTCCGACTAAGGACTACCGGGGCAAAGGCTTGAACCTAAAGAGACCATTCTGGGTCAAGGCTTGGGTTGGGTCAACACTACTCTATAGGGCGGTTGACACATTTTCTTGACACCGAGGAAGAGCTTAGGGGCAACCGTTAAGACACATTGTGGACGAAAGAGTCCAAAACTTTGGGAAAATCATTCTTTGATCAAAAGCATTTTTGCTTGAAACATTGTTTTTGACAAATGGCACCAAATGGGCAAGTTTGGAAAATCTTATTTTTAAAGGCAAATCTTTTAACAAAGCATTTTAGTCAATTTTTTTATTTTAACTTAACCGTGAGGTTTGTTATGCATAAAGTCCTTTGGATTCAGTCCATTCATTGAGGAATAACCGATGGTAGGAAATCTGCTCATCACCGTTGCAGGGCAGCCCCAATGTCGTCTTTGTCGTTGATGTCGGGGTAGCCCCATGTCCTTGTTGTCGTTGATGTCGAGGTAGCCCCATGTCTTTGTCGGTGTCGGGGTAGCCCCATATCCTCGTTTTCGTTGATGTGGAGGTATCCCCAACGTCCTTGTTGTCATCTTCCCGCCTTTGACGTGAGGTTAGGAACCCATCCCTTTTCATGACGCACCCTTTCTTTTGCCTAGGCCGCCCTTTCGGGTTTTCAACCTAGCGGGCATCTCTTTTGCGTCTTTTATGGCACACCCTGCTTTTTTCCTAGGCCGCCCTTACGGGTTTTCAACCTAGCGGGCTACTTTTTTGTGCCTTTTTTTTTCTTTTTTTTATGAGTGATCCAGCCGACTCGATAGAACGGGGACTTTAAAGTATTTTTCTTGGAGGAAACATGCAAGGGAATTTTATTTGGGAGAGAGTCCCTTTATGTTGGTGAGCTCTTTGAGCAATGTATGGGAGGAAGCCCTTGCTAAACAGAATACAAGTGTTTAGCTCTTTCCTAAGATGTAGAGGAGAAGACTTGTTGAGACATTTGAAATTTGGCTTAGTTAATATCATCAAATGATTGCTTGAATGGACCATATTTGTCATTAAGTCAAGATTATAGCAAGCAATTAGCCTTAACATGTTTAAATGTTGTTGTCGCGACCCCGACCCCGCGGGCCCGGAGTACGCGAGCTGGACGTCGACTTAAACAATAAACTCTAAAATAATAAAGATAAAAATTTCCTTTTATGCCAAAAGATGATAACACAAAGTTTGAGATCCAACTGAACAACAAAAAAGGGACTAGGGTAAGCTCCATAAGCTTACACCCAAAATAATAAAATGTACAATTCTTAATGACGTCAAGTTTGGTACAACTATTCCCAAAACGGTTACACATTTATCTAATGTAAACCCACCAATAACAACTTGCCTAAAAAGCTCAACCCTCGCGACGTCCTCCTCGTGATCAGCGAGTCTAATCCTTTCCTCCTGGGGGGGTTAAGGAAAAACAAAGATAAAAGAAAGGGGGTGAGATAAATCTCAATAAGTTACTAATGCAACTACATGACATGCTATGATGCAATAAGTAATAAACAATAATAAATATCACTTAGCACATAGCATTTATCAATTAACAGATAGCAGCGGAAATAAACAAGTAAGAAAGGATATTAGCCAAGGTTTCCCAACTGATAGAACCAAATAAAGGTCGCTGCGCAGCTTCAATAATCAACAATCAACATCTTCATAGTAGCATGAAAGCTGAAGAGAAAACCCCCGGTACCGGAACCAATAATAATAAGGGGGCAGTGATACACAGTCAAAGCCCAAAACCAATAGCTAAAATGCTCACAAAGGGGCTAGCTCATCTCACATCCAAGGCCAATCTGGAGGAGGGGAATAATGGGGCAAAACAATGGTCAACATCATAATGGACTTGGCTTGTGCCATCATAATGTTTCGCATCGCCCAAACACGACACAAATACCAGCTGGACATTCAAGTAAAGGCTAAGTAATAAAATACTAGCACGATAAACAACTAATAATTCCAAAGTAGGGAACCATTCCAATTAAATCACCACAAAGGTAAACCAATCCAAACAACACATCAAAGATGTCTAACATTCCCAAAACGGTACTTAATCAAATTTCATAACATATTTATTCACAAAGGAACCAATTCCAATTAATAAAGTGTTCCACGCTATTAACTTAGGTTAATTAGAAGAATAAAACCTAAACTAGGAAGCCACCTAGTCTTAAACAAGCAAAAGATAGATTTTCCAGAACAGGGGGCGGGCGGGCGCGCGGTAGGGGCCGGGCGGGCGCTCATTTGCCCAGAAGGTTTAGCTGCAGGAAAAGCCAGGTAGGCGGGCGCCTGGATAAGCCCGGGCGGGCGCCTGGTCGACGGGCTGGGCAGAGAATTAGCTGGGTTCTTCCATTTTTTCCAAACCATTTCAAGCATTATCGAAATCAACACTTCCAATGAGTGTAGTAATGTACCAAAATGCCATACAAGCTTGTAAGGGAACTAAACAACACCCTCTATTAACCCCAAACAAGATTTCAATCCTCACATTTGATTTATCACAAAAATCACCCAAAATAACAATAAATTCCAAATAAATTCTAAACATTCACAAATCATCAAATAACCACTTCAAAGCCTCATATATCATCATACAAAATGGAGATGAACAATTTTAGCATATAAATGGGGGAAAGCAACTTACCCGGATTTCTTAAAGGTGACGGAACTCGAAATTTCTTAGCTTCCTACAATTCTATCGACGATCTAAACATGTTTCAAGTAATGAGAAATGAGAGATAATGAGGGGAAGATAGCTAGATTGAAGAGAGAAGGGAGAGAAGAAAACTTACCCAATAACCAAGGAGAGAGAGAGAGAGAATGCTGGGAATGGGAGATGGAGTGTGAGGGTGAAAGAGAGGGAGTAGGGAGATGATGAATTATTTTCAAAAACTTACACTTAGACCCCCTCCTCCACTAACTACACAAACTCTAATACTTCCTACTAACCACTAAGACCAAATAATACTACACTAGCACAAATGACCCAAATAAAATGCTATACATAATTTATTATGAAACATAAAATGCACACATAATTATCCAAATAAATAAATAATTCAAATAATTAATTAAGTCATAACTAAATAATTAAATATTTATTATTAGAAAATAGAGACGGGTTTTCGGGTCGTGACATTCACCCCCCCCCTTAAAGAAAATTCGACCCGAATTTTAACGAGACTTACCCGAATTAAAAAGCCACGGATATTTATGCTCCATCTCCTCTCGAAGCTCCCAAGTCGATTCCTCAACATTGTGATTCCTCCAAAGAACTCTAACCAACGGAATGCTTTTGCTTCTCAACTCTTGGACTTTAGAATCGAGGATTCGAACCGGTCGTTCTTCGTAAGTCATGTCGGGCTCTATATCCTCCGGTACCCTCGGTAAAACGTGAGAAGGATCATGAACATACTTCCGAATCATAGAAACGTGAAAAACATTATGTAACCGGTCCAAAGAAGATGGTAACGCAAGCCGATATGCTAAAAGTCTCACTTTCCCCAAAATCTCAAACGGTCCAACAAACCTCGGAGCTAATTTACCCTTCTTCCCAAACCTTCGAATACCAACCTTCGGAGACACCTTCAAGAACACAAAATCTCCGGTCTGAAAATTAAGATCACGTCTTCGATGGTCGGCATAGCTCTTCTGTCGACTTTGGGCCGTCTTCAATCGATCCCGAATAATTTTAACCTTTTCCACCGAGTCCTGAACCATGTCAACACCCTAAAGTTTTGCTTCCCTAACCTCGTCCCAACAAATAGGTGACCGAAATTTCCTCCCATACAAAGCCTCATACGGTGCCATCTGTATACTCGACTGATAACTATTATTATAGGCGAACTCTGCAAGCGGTAGATGTGTATCCCACGAATCTGGAAAGTCAACTGTGCAAGCCCGTAACATATCCTCGAGAATCTGAATGGTTCTTTCAGATTGACCGTCAGTCTGAGGATGAAATGCGGTGCTAAACCTCAAATCGGTACCCAAAGCCTTCTGTAACGCTTGCCAAAATCGGGATGTAAACCTGGGATCTCTGTCTGACACAATACTAACTGGAACACCATGTAATCTGACAATCTCATGAATATACAAATTCGCAAGTTTCTCCATCGAATAGGAAATGTCAATGGGCAAGAAATGAGAAGATTTAGTCAACCTGTCCACAATCACCCAAACTGCATTGAACCTCCTTCGAGTTCTGGGTAGTCCGGTTACAAAATCCATCGTAATGTGTTCCCACTTCCACTCGGGTATCTCAAGAGGCTGAAGTAGACCTGTGGGTCTCTGATGCTCTGCTTTAACTTGTTGACAGGTCAAACATTTCGACACATATTCTGCAATTTCCCTCTTCATGTTAATCCACCAAAATTGTTGTTTTAAATCCTGATATATCTTCGTACTCCTGGGATGAATGGTATATTGGGATTTGTGACCCTCATCAAGAACTCCCTGTTTAATCCCACTGATATCCGGCACACACAATCTGCTACGGTAGGTCAACACTCCCTCGGAGTCAAGCTGGAAGTCCACATACTGCCTATCCCGAGCATTATCCATAATCTTCTTCAACTCTGGGTCATCCTTCTGAGTATCCTTGATTTGTTGAATTAATGTGGGAAATACATTAATGTTCGCAAAAATAGCTCCACCTTTCAACTCTTGGGGACGCCAATCTCGAGCATCCTCAAGCATTTTCCACTCTCGAACCATCATCGAAGCCACATAAGATTTTCTAGTAATCGCATCGGCTACAACATTTGCTTTCCCGGGATGATAGGATATCTTACAATCATAGTCCTTCAAAAGTTCCATCCATCGACGCTGCCGGTTGTTCAATTCCTTTTGAGAGAAAAGGTATTTCAAACTCTTGTGATCGGTAAAAATCTCAAACTTTGCTCTGTAAAGGTAATGGTTCCACTTATGCAACGCAAAGACTATCGTAGCCAACTCCATATCATGAGTAGGGTAATTCTGTTCACTAGGGGTCAACTTCCTCGAAGCATAAGCAATTACTTTCCCATTCTGCATCAAAACACAACCCAAACCCTCTTTCGAAGCATCACTGTAAATCACTAAGTCATCATTTCCATTTGGTAACGCTAGAATAGGAGCCGTAGTTAATCTCTTCTTTAATTCATCAAAGCTACTTTGACATTTTTCACCCCACACAAACGGTACATCCTTCCGGGTCAACTGAATCATCGGAGTAGCAATCCTCGAAAACCCTTCTATAAACCTTCTGTAATACCCGGCTAAGCCTAGAAAATTTCTGATCTCGGTCACTGTCTCGGGTCTCTTCCAATCCACTATGGCTTCTATCTTTGAAGGATCCACAGAAATCCCATCTTTAGAAATAACATGACCCAGAAATGAAACCTTCTCGAGCCAAAATTCGCATTTACTAAACTTCGCAAACAACTGCTCCCTCGCAAGAATGGATAAAACTGTCCTCAAGTGTTGCTCGTGCTCCTCTCGAGATTTAGAGTAGACAAGAATGTCGTCGATGAAGACCACCACGAATGAATCAAGATAAGGATGGAAAACCCGGTTCATCAAATCCATAAATACGGCAGGCGCGTTAGTCAACCCAAACGGCATAACCAAGAACTCGTAATGACCATAACGAGTGCGAAAGGCAGTCTTCGGAATATCCTCTGATTGAATCTTCAACTGATGGTACCCACTCCTCAAATCAAGTTTAGAAAACACCACGGACCCTTGAAGCTGATCAAATAAATCATCAATGTGAGGTAGAGGATACTTGTTCTTCACTGTAACCTGATTCAACTTTCGGTAATCAATACACAATCTCAAAGAACCGTCTTTCTTCCGCACAAACTAAACCGGTGCTCCCCATGGGGAAACACTAGGGCGGATAAACCCTCGATCAAGCAACTCTTGCAACTGAACCTTTAGTTCCTTCAACTCTGCTGGAGCCATTCTATACGGTGCTTTCAAAATCAGAGCTATACCCGGTAAAAGATCTATACAAAACTCTATCTCACGATCGGGAGGCATATTATATTCGGAAGAGAAAACATCGGGAAATTCCCTAACTACCCGAACACTTTCCAAACTAGGGGATTCTTTCCTAGTATCAAGAACACTAGCCAAGTACCCCTCACAACCACGATGCAACAATCTCCTACCTTTCACATAAGAAATGATACGAATATTCCTACCCAAAGGCATAGCCTCAAAAACAAATTTAGGCATATTGGGAATAGAAAAAGTAACAACTTTCTTACGATAATAAACAGAAGCATGAAACTTGCTCAACCAATCCATACCCAAAATAACATCAAAGTCTTGAATCGGAAGGACTACCAAGTCCGCACACAAGACACGACCACATATAAGCACATTACAAGCACGAAATACTCTATCGGTCACCAAACATTCTCCTATATGGGTCGACACCTCTAGCATATAAGGTAAAGACTCAAATGCAGCATTTAGCAAAGAAGCAAATTGCACAGATATGTAAGAATGTGATGATCCTGGATCTACTAACGCACGAGCGCTCACATTAGACACAGAAACAATACCTCCAATAACAGAAGGATCATGTCACGACCCGAAATATAGGCTCTATTTTATTAGTAATAAATAATTATTATTTATTTATTTGCTTGTTTATTTATTTAAATTATTATTTATTTAAATATTATGTGTGCATTTTAGTTTCATAATATTTATGCTTAAGTATTTTATTTGGGTCATTTGTGCTAGTGTGGTATTGTTGAGTCTTAATTGTTAGTTGGGAGTGTAGTATTGTGTTAGTAGGAAGGGAGGGGCCTAGATGTAACTTTTCAAAAATAATTCCCCTACTCCCTCTCTTCTCCCTCACCTCCCTCACCTTCTCTCTCACTCTCCCCATTCTTCTTCCCAGCACAATCTCTCTCTCTCTCCAAAAGGTAAGCACTTTTCTTCTCCTCCTTCTCTCTTCATTATCTTCCTCTTCCTCTCATAATCTCGCATTTCTTAAAACTTGAAACATGTTTAGATCGCCGATAGGATCGTTGGAAGCCAAAAATATTTGAAATCCATCAACTTTGAGAAATCCGGGTAAGTTGCTTTTCCCCCTATTTTTATGCTAGAAATGCTACTCCATGTTTATTTGATGTTATGGATGATATTTATTGCATCTTGGGTTGAGTAGAGTAAATTTGGTTTGGTGAATCTCTAGAATTTAGCCCCATTACAAGTCTATAAGGTCATAGTGGTGGTAAGTCAAGTATTTGTGAAATGGTGAAAGATTTGGGTGGTTTAAGTTGTTTGAAAATGGTATTTGGCCGGAATTTGTTTCCGGGCATGGAGGCGCGCGCACCCTCCCATAGTTTGGAACACCTTCTGTCCATTGGAGGCGCGCGCACCCTTAGTCTCCTCCTCCAAAGCTTGATTGACCTTGTTGTTTATTTCTCCTTTTGTCCAATCTTCCGAGGGCTATCTTGTTCGTTGGTGTTTTAAAGCTTCTTGATCTTCGTTATGATAAATCTCGAATTAACTGGATCCTTGTGGTCAAATGTGATATGGGAATTGTGTTATCCACTCTAATTGTGTGTTGTTGGTTCATCGGTGACTAGTATGATTTACTTACTTATCGTGCTAGTATTTTATTACGTTTATGTGAAAGTCCAGCTGGTATTTTGTGTGTGTTTGGGCGATGCGAAACATTATGATGGCACGGCCAAGTCCATTGTGATGTTGACCATTGTTTTGCCCCATTATTACCCTCCTCCAGATTGGCCTTGGATGTGAGAAGAGCTAGCTCCTTTGTGTGCATTTTAGCTTCTTGGAGCATGACTTTGTGGCATGTCTCCCGTCCCTTGTGACACTTCTTTGGTTATTGTTCCGGTACTGGGGATTTCTCTTCGGCTTTCATGCTATTATGAAGATGATGATTGGTTGATTATTGAAGCTGCACAGCGATCCTTTATTTGGATGTTTCGGTTTGGAAAACCTTGGCTATATCCTTTGTTATGTGTTTATTTCCGCTGCTATCTGTTATGTGATAAATGCTATGTGCTATGTGATATTTATTATTGCTTATTGTATATTGCATCATAGCATTCCATGTAGTTGCATTAGTAACTTATTGAGATTTATCTCACCCCCTTTCTTTTATCTTTGTTTTTCCTTAACCCCCCCCCAGGTGCTAAGGATTAGTCTCGCTGATCACGAGAAAGAGGACGTCGAGTGTGGATACATTCTTTTGGGGAAGGTTGTTATAGGTTGGTTTACATTATGTAAATGTGTAACCTTTTTGGGGTAGTTGTACCAAACAATGACGTCAGTAGGAATTGTATAATTGTATTTTGTTGGGCATAAACTTGTGGAAGTTTATGATGGTTGTAATTGGTTTTTATCAAACTTGGTTTTGTAAAACTTTGGATCATTACCTTTTGGTATCAAATGAAAATTTTAACTTCAGTATTTCGTGGTTTTGGTTTTTAGTCGACATCCAGATCGCGGTCTCGGGCCCGCGGGGTCCGGGGTCGCGACAGTTGGTATCAGAGCCATGGCATTAGCTCTAAGTATAAGGATAGGTGGATTAGTATGACCTAGGTGGGTAGTAGTGTGCAGAGTGGTTAACAGTTGATGTTTTATCCAGGTAATTGTTCTCAATGTCTGGAAGAAGAAACAGAGGAGGTACTAGTGGGGCACAGAATCAGAATGATACAAGGGATGAAGCACGTGCCATGTTTCAAGGCATGTTTGAGGCGGCCATGAAGGCCATACATGATCAAGGTCCGAGGGTAGAACAAGCACCACCCCGCTATGGATTGGAGTAATTTCTGAAGTTGAAACCGGTTGAATTCAATGGGGAGCCCGATGTAAGGAAAGCTGAGTTGTGGATTGAGTCTATGGAAAAGATTTATGATGTATTTGGGTGTTCGGATGAGGAAAAGGTCCGGTTCGCGGCTTACAAACTTGTGGGAGCCGCCGAGCATTGGTGGAAGGGTGTTAAAACTAGTTGGGATGATACTCACACGGTGTATGCGTGGGAGTTGTTTGTGCACAAATTCAAGGAGCATTTCATTCCGGTTGTTGATCAAAACCGAAAGGAGATCGAGCTACTCAACCTAGAGCAAGGTGTGTTGTCTATAGCACAATACTCGGCTAAGTTCATAGAATTAGCCCGGTATTGCGACTATTTGGTGAGGACCGAGGAACAAAAGGCTATGAGGTTCATTCGGGGATTGAAGACCTCCATCCGTACTCAACTTATTGCCCAACGGATTGTGACTTTCCAAGATGCGGTGGACCGAGCCTACTTGATAGAGCAAGATATTGGGGAGCACAAAAGGAAAACCGAGGTTGCGGGTACGGGTAAACCGGGAAGCCATGCTAAGTCTCAACCTCAACACCGTTCCGATAACCGAGGTAACTGTTGGGTTTCGTAGCAACATGCGCAGCGGAATTAAGCATTTAAAATTTAATGAAACCCAAAGCCCATAGATCCATTCATATGATTAAGTCAAATACAACAATATGAATACTAGAATACTAACCCTTGATGCCTTGGATTTTGCAACCTTGAATTCGATGGAGCTTGAAATCTTGATCACGAACAAAGCAAGAATCACGAACTATGAAGATGATAAGTTTCACCCTCTAGCGGTATCCACACCACGAACGAATATCAAGAACACTTGATCTTGGTTGCTAGACCAAATTATGAAACACGTTTTCATAATTAATATGAACTATATGGAATTTTCTTTGTGTATAATTTTGTTCTTCAATCTAGGATTTCTTAGAACAAAATAAACTCTCTCAAACTCTTTGGAGACTTGCACAAAAGCTTAGGTTCTGTTCTTGGCCGAATTTTGATGTTTATATACAAGTTAGACCTATTCCAAATAGGAAACTTGTGTCTAAACCCGTCCAAAATTCCTTTCCGAATCAAATTAGGAATCTGTCCCCGACAGTACTGTGCGGCCGCCCAAACTGAGGTGTGCGGCCGCCCAATTTCTTGTGCGGTCGCCCAAAGGCCCAGAAAAATCCAATTTTTCCAAATTTCCAATATAGTCCTTATTTAGGATTCGTTCTATTGTGTGTGACCCTCTAGGATTATACTAAGTTGGCAATGGGTTCAAACATGAAACCATAAGATATGATTAGGTTCTAGCAAACCGTCATACCTACCCAAATAGTATAACTAGATACAAGTTCGCATTCCTTTTAGAACATGTCATAATCCCTTTATCCACGATGTCATTGAACACAAGTCATGGTCAACAAGTCAACTTGTATTGTTCAATACTTTCTCGATTCCGAATATGTTGATAATCCAAATGACATTGATCCAATCAATCCATTTGAGTTTGGCCAAACATTTCATCAACATCATTCCTTCGAGGGGCCCAAGCTTGACATCTCTCCGAAGAGGGACAAATCCATTTAGCTTATTTTTCTTCCCTACGTGAATCCGATTATGCCAATCATACTCTTTATAACTACCGTGTTAAGGTAGCGTTTGAATATGTCAAACATAATGTTCATCAAGTGGAAGACTATAATAACTTCATGTCTAAGGATTCAAATGACATAACTAATATGAGATTTATATATGACATCGACCATGACATAAATCTCATACCGCGGGTCATGTCCAGTACCTTGTTCCAAACAAGTACCCATAAATCTAACATGATCATCCCATGATCATTTAGCCTTTATACTAGTGCTTAACAAGCTCTAGGGACGGAGATTATTATAAGCAAACACGAGCCATAATAATAATCTTATTATCTCTTTGTTATTATGAATAAAATGATAACTTATACAACGTTTAACAAACGTGCCTAGGGCACCAACACCAACAATCTCCCACTTGCCCTAGGCCCAATTCCTTAGGTATCCAATACCCATGGACCCAACATGACCATCATGTCTTAGCTTGTGGAAGTTCCATTTGTTTAGTGTGTCCGTAACGTTATCATTACTTGGTACTTTGCATATATTTACGTCTCCCTTATCAACGATTTCTCGAACGATAAGAAAACGCCTAAGTATGTGTTTGGATTTAGGATGTGCCCTTGGTTCTATTGCTTGATTAATAGCACCACTATTATCACTAATATGGTCTATTGGATTAGCAATACTAGGAACCATCTTAAGTTCACCATGAACTTCTTAATCCAAACCACTTCCTTTGCAGCATCCAATGCGGCAATATACTTAGATTTAGTATGTAGAATTTAGTGACTCTTCTTGGAACCATTCCAACTTACAGCTTCACTATTATTTATAAAATTCAATTGCGATCTTTTTATCATCTTTGTCGGTTTGGAAGCATGCATCCGTGTATCCATATACATCGAGATCATCCTCCATCCCTCCATAGATCATAACAATTCTTTAGTCCTTCTTAAGTACTTTAAGAATTGTTTCACAGCCATCCAGTGATTCTCACTGGTTGTCGGATTAATATCTACTCGTCATGCTCCAAGCATTTAGATATATCCGGCTTAGTACTTATCATGGTATGATGGATCCAATTGCTGAAGCAAATGGCATCCCATTCATTTTTCTCATGCTCATCATTTGTCTTAGGACATTTGAGTCTTTGCATAGAAAACTCCATGTAACATTAACAACCGTCCTCTCTTAGAATTTTCCTTGCGGAATCTTCTAATGACTTTGTCAATGTATGTACTTTGGCTTAATCAATTAGCTTCTTCGATCTATCTCTATAGATCTTAATGCCAAGGACATATGCAGTTTCATCCATATTCTTTATTGCGAAACACTTTCTTAACAAAATCTTTATAGATTAAAGTGTAGGAATGTCGTTTCCAATGAGCAATATGTCATCCACATATTAGATAAGGAATAGCACCATGCTCCCACTAATCTTCTTGTATATACACGATTCATCTTCATTCTTGATCAAGCCAAGCTCTATGACTTATCAAAACGGAGATTCTAACTCCCAAAAGCTTGCTTCAATCCATCCAATGAATCTTCGCAACTTTCATACCTTTTAGAATTTTCTTGACTATCAAAACCTTTAGGTTGTATCCAATACATCCTTAAGTGAGTTCCCGTTGAGGAACGCTTGTTTTGACATCATTTTGTCAAATTTCATATTCCAAATATGAACATGTGACTATGAAAATTCTTATAAGTTTCTTGCTACCCATGTAACATTTTTCTCCAAGAAAAGTCATTCACCTCCTTTGGTTTTTACACCTTAGGTTAGAATGATCAAGTTCCAAACTTGATTGTTACACATGGGTTGCCTTTTAGATTTCATGACTCCAAGTCATTAATCTAAATATGTGGAGTTGACATTGCATCTTTGATAGATGGTAAATACTTCATTCCAAATGAACTTTACCTCAACACTTTCTATTTCGAAATATCCAATTATTTCTTGCAATAGATTGTGTCCTATCACAAGCGCAAGTTCTTGTATATCTTGAACGGAATTTTCACAACTCTTTGTGAAAACTTGTTCAACTTCCATCTTAGGTTAAAATATATTTTCTAGGTCTCGAACCATTCAAGATACATTTTACTCCCACTGATTCTTTTAGAGATAAACCATTTATCTAGAAAAGTATCACCATAATCAACAAACCATTTGTCTCTTACGAGTAAAATTTTATCCTCAAGTTTCCTTCGGATATCCTATGAATGTATATTTATTAGATTTAAATGTGAGTGTGTCCCAGACAACTCCTTTCAAAAAGGTCTCACCATCTTAAATCTTTATGAAAGACAAACCAAAATTTCTTTCACCATTTAACCTCTCTTGATGGAATTCAGATTAGTATAATCATAGCGGTTTTAAATACATAAACCCCAAAATGAATAATGGAAGATCACTTTGACTTTGTAATCCAACGAACCGTATCCAATAAGGTTCTTATACTTCCACGCAGACATATCATTTAGAATGATATTCTTAGTGAAGTTATTTTGTGAAACCATTTCACAACTTTAATGATGACTGTCAAATTTTCGGTTTAATTATCCATCATCATGATCCAATCATAATTTTTGAATAGTTTTACCAAGTGTAATAAAAGGAAAATTTCTTTTAGCATTGCTTCTTAATGCACCATACACATCAAAATGTATTAGGTCAATTAAGACATTAGCCTTTTTTACCAATCATAGTAAAAGATGTCTTGATCCAAGTAAATAAGATTTGCATAAATCATGTGATTCCAAATCATATGACTTAAAACTCCGTCCCATGGAATTTTAGATATGCATCTTTTATTTATTTGATCAAAACAATAATGCATAAAGAATTTTAATTATTTATGTTATAGCCTTTATTACTTTGTTCTTCAAGATTTAGGATATAAGATTTATTTATATGATAACACAATGAAGTAAATCATAATAAATAAAGCACTTTTCTTATTCCAAACAAGAAATTAATATCCTTCATTACCTTTTAACAAAATAATGTTTTCTACTTCATCAGTAAAGTCACTTTACAAGTGTTCTACAAACAATGTTGCAACCATTACATCATTACCGTTTGTAGATAAAACTTTACTATAAGTAGTCTTTCATTTTACTAATTATTCTGGTATCCAATACCCAATAATTAAATTTAGAAAGAATAATTTATAACATAAAATTCCCAAGTGGTAGTCCCACTACCATTCCTTTTATTGATCATCCAGAATTTTGACTACAATTCTAAATGGTCAATCCAATTGCCATTTTACCAAATTGCATCAATTAGAGTTATTATTTTAACCATAATTATTTCTTTTAGGTTTGACAACTAT
This sequence comes from Campanula takesimana, assembly GCA_026119855.1. Lineage (NCBI taxonomy): Eukaryota > Viridiplantae > Streptophyta > Magnoliopsida > Asterales > Campanulaceae > Campanula > Campanula takesimana. The sequence continues at coordinate 178,574 of JAOWBW010001018.1, forward strand.
TGTCTTACCTTTCTTTTGGCACTTGGCCCTTTTCCTTATGAACCATGAGTTCTGGAGAACCATTCTCCAATATCTTCATTTTCGCAGTTTTTCAGCATGTTAATGCAACTCGAAGAAATTCTTATTCATTCTAAGCATGTTATAGTCCATCACAAAGTGATTATAACTCTCAGGAAATGAATCAAGAATAAGATCCATGGCTAGCTCCAATCCAATTGGACTCCCAAGTTTCTCAAGATACTCTACGTAATTATCTTAAGCGTGTGAGGTTCCACTTATTGCCCTTTACTCCTTTTGCAAGAAGTGAATGCAATAATGGTTTTATACCTCTCTTGCTTAGATTGCTCTTTGAGACATGTAAAACTCCACGCCTATCTAATAGGCTTCCACAAGTTCCAAACTTTGTTGGAGTTTAAGAGCACATAATCGTGAGCATAAGACAACTCACATTCCTAGAATCATAATCATGATTCTTGTGATTGTCTACTCCGGCATTAGGTTCTTTAGGAATAGGCCCATCAAGAATGTACAACCCATATTCTTGCCTTAGAACTATTCTTAGGCTCAGGATCCAATCCATGGAGTTTGTATCATTCGTTTGAAGCTTATCCTTATCAAGGATTAATCGCAATGATTTTAGTTGTCATCTAGAACTTATGCAAAATTTCCAAAATTTTACAAGTACCAATCTCATTAAAGAGATAAATAATGTATTTTCCAAAAATACTCCCACTAAACTATATAACCTTCTTATACATCCAATGTATAATATAATTTAAATGGGCTAAGATCCAACTTTAACTTAATTTTGAGTACGCTTTCTCAAAACTAAATTAATTAGGTAGACAACCCTGTCAATCATATCTCATATTCTTAGGAGATTCTTTTAAATTGGGCTAAGATCCAACTTTAATTTAATCTTGAGTCCGCTTTGGCGGACCGCTCAAAATCAAATTAATTAGGTAGACAATTTCTTGTCAATCATATCTCATATGATTCTTAGGGATCCAATTTCGAAAGCATGTTTAATCTCATCTTTTGCCTAGGCCCAAAACTGTTTTGACGCCTAATTAAGTCCAACCATTTTAAACGCATAGGAAACTCTTATTCACTCATCTTGCTCATACAAAGATAAAATCAATGCACCTCGCTTTGGCGAGCCCACATGAAAATACCCGTGTACTTACAAGTGTTTTAATCATGGTATGGCAAAAAGGACTTAAAACTTTCTTGAAGGTTCGTCACATATAGCATACAACACATTTATGAGCACATAAGATAAACATGTTACGCATCAAGTTTAGCCACTAAATTAATCTCCATTAATTTAAGCACAATATTTATGTGTCATTAGTTTCTCTATAATTATGAGGATGAGACCTTTTCAACTTTGGTCGTTATTTCCAAATCAAGACAACAAGAAGTGCGGTCGAACTAAGCCGTTAGGCAACCACAATCCCGCACTAATTCAAGAGACCAAGAAAGTAGTCCATGTGGCCGAAACTAAGCAATAGATGGTCTCGATGAACGTAGGCCAATTGCATTCACAATTCCACATGGATCTCCAAACTTTGAATCAAGAACTTTGTTTCTCAATTTTAGCAATTATGAGCTCTTCATAATTCTAACTTCGTTTTATCTTTGAAACTTTGATTGCGATCAATTTTGGGAAACACAATCTCGATGAACGCGGATTAGCCATCCAAAACTTGAACCAATCTAGGAATCACAATACTAAAACAAATAGGAAAAATCAAACCCCAAGATCCACACTCAAACCAACTACCCAAAGCCCATTCCAGATCAGCAAGTCTGGTCTGGTTTTGTTACTGGTTCGGTTGGACCTCTCGAAAATTCCAAATTCCAATTTTAACCAAAATCAGAACAGAATCAGTGAACTGTGCGGCCGCCCAGACTCTCCTGTGCGGTCGCCCAAACATGTGCGGCCGCCCAGAAAAATTTGTGCGGTCGCCCAAACGCATCAGAAGGAATTTTGAAGTTCGAAAATTTTGCCTCAAAATTGTTTTTCCCCGATTATCAAAACTTTGATCCAATCAAAAATTAATAATCAACAATTCTGAATCCATCATAATATTTATTGCGATTGAATCGTGCGATTAAAGTTGTAAAACAATAAACCACATAAAATCACATAACACATAAACATCATATAATCCAATATTCATATCATGCTTGGCACATAAATAATTTATATACACACAACGTGATCTAGTATTGAAATAATCAACATGAACGGGGCTCTGATACCACTGTTGGGTTTCGTAGCAACATGCGCAGCGGAATTAAGCATTTAAAATTTAATGAAACCCAAAGCCCATAGATCCATTCATATGATTAAGTCAAATACAACAATATGAATACTAGAATACTAACCCTTGATGCCTTGGATTTTGCAACCTTGAATTCGATGGAGCTTGAAATCTTGATCACGAACAAAGCAAGAATCACGAACTATGAAGATAATAAGTTTCACCGTCTAGCGGTATCCACACCACGAACGAATATCAAGAACACTTGATCTTGGTTGCTAGACCAAATTATGAAACACGTTTTCATAATTAATATGAACTATATGGAATTTTCTTTGTGTATAATTTTGTTCTTCAATCTAGGATTTCTTAGAACAAAATAAACTCTCTCAAACTCTTTGGAGACTTGCACAAAAGCTTAGGTTCTGTTCTTGACCGAATTTTGATGTTTATATACAAGTTAGACCTATTCCAAATAGGAAACTTGTGTCTAAACCCGTCCAAAATTCCTTTCCGAATCAAATTAGGAATCTGTCCCCGACAGTACTGTGCGGCCGCCCAAACTGAGGTGTGCGGCCGCCCAATTTCTTGTGCGGTCGCCCAGCCCATTTGGGCGGTCGCCCAAAGGCCCAGAAAAATCCAATTTTTCCAAATTTCCAATATAGTCCTTATTTAGGATTCGTTCTATTGTGTGTGACCCTCTAGGATTATACTAAGTTGGCAATGGGTTCAAACATGAAACCATAAGATATGATTAGGTTCTAGCAAACCGTCATACCTACCCAAATAGTATAACTAGATACAAGTTCGCATTCCTTTTAGAACATGTCATAATCCCTTTATCCACGATGTCATTGAACACAAGTCATGGTCAACAAGTCAACTTGTATTGTTCAATACTTTCTCGATTCCGAATATGTTGATAATCCAAATGACATTGATCCAATCAATCCATTTGAGTTTGGCCAAACATTTCATCAACATCATTCCTTCGAGGGGCCCAAGCTTGACATCTCTCCGAAGAGGGACAAATCCATTTAGCTTATTATTCTTCCCTACGTGAATCCGATTATGCCAATCATACCCTTTATAACTACCGTGTTAAGGTAGCGTTTGAATATGTCAAACATAATGTTCATCAAGTGGAAGACTATAATAACTTCATGTATAAGGATTCAAATGACATAACTAATATGAGATTTATATATGACATCGACCATGACATAAATCTCATACCGGGGGTCATGTCCAGTACCTTGTTCCAAACAAGTACCCATAAATCTAACATGATCATCCCATGATCATTTAGCCTTTATACTAGTGCTTAACAAGCTCTAGGGACGGAGATTATTATAAGCAAACATGAGCCATAATAATAATCTTATTATCTCTTTGTTATTATGAATAAAATGATAACTTATAGAACGTTTAACAAACGTGCCTAGGGCACCAACACCAACAGTAACTTTGGGGGACAATCTCAGTTCCGAGGGCAACCGATCCCAAGGAACCCGGGTACCACTTCCGGGAATCAAGGGAGCCAAATTAGGAGGCTTTGTTCGTATTTTCAAAAGGAAGGTCATTCTGAAGACCGTTGTTGGAAGAAGCAAGGAAGGTGCACCAATTGTGGTCAAATGGGTCACTTTGTAAAAGATTGCCCGAGAGGTAGAGTACAAGCATCCGGGTCAGGAGTTGGTAATAATCAGGGTCAGAAAAGGGATGCTATCGGGAAGCCCAAAGTTCAAGGGAAGGTTTATGCCATGAATCAACAACAAGCTACCGATGATCCATCCGTTATTGGAGGTATTGTTTCTGTGTCTAATGTGAGCGCACGAGCGTTAGTAGATCTAGGATCATCTCATTCATACATTTCTGTGCAATTTGCTTCTCTGTTAAATGCTGCATTTGAGTCTTTACCGTACGTGCTAGAGGTGTCGACCCCCATAGGAGAATGCTTGATTTCTGATCGAGTCTTTCGTGCTTGTGATGTGGTTATTTGTGGTCGAGTCCTTTGTGCGGATTTGGTAGTTCTTCCTATCCAAGACTTTGATGTCATTTTGGGTATGGATTGGTTGAGCAAGTTTCATGCTTCCGTTGATTGCCGTAAGAAAACTGTTACTTTTTCTATTCCCGATGTGCCTAAATTTGTGTTTGAGGCTAGTCCTCTGAGTGGAAAGGTTCGCTTAATTTCTAATATGAAAGCGAGAAAATTATTGCATAGTGGTTGCGAGGGGTATTTGGCTAGTGTTCTTGATACTAGGAAAGAATCCCCTAGTTTGGATAGTGTTCTTGTAGTTCGGGAATTTCCCGATGTTTTCTCTACCGAGTATGATATGCCTCCCGATCGTGAGATTGAGTTTTGTATAGACCTTTTGCCGGGTACGGCTCCAATTTTGAAATCACCTTATAGGTTAGCTCCCGCAGATTTGAAGGAATTAAAAGTTCAATTGCAAGAGTTACTGGATCGAGGGTTTATCCGCCCTAGTGTTTCCCCGTGGGGAGCACCGGTTTTATTTGTGCGGAAGAAAGATGCCGTTTGGGTTGACTAACGCGCCGGCCGTATTTATGGATTTGATGAACCGAGTTTTCCATCCCTATCTTGACTCGTTCGTGGTAGTCTTTATTGATGATATTCTCGTCTATTCTAAATCTCGAGAGGAGCACGAGCAGCATTTGAGGACAGTTTTATCCGTTCTTGCGAGGGAGAAATTATTTGCGAAATTTAGTAAATGCGAATTTTGGCTCGAGAAGGTGTCATTTCTGGGCCATGTGATTTCTAAAGATGGGATTTCGGTGGATCCTTCAAAGATAGAGGCTATAGTGGATTGGAAGAGACCCGAATCAGTGACAGAGATTAGAAGCTTTCTTGGTTTAGCCGGGTATTACAGAAGATTTATTGAGGGGTTTTCGAGTATTGCTACTCCGATGACTCAGTTGACCCGGAAGAATGTTCCGTTTGTGTGGACCGAGAAATGGGACAAGAGTTTCGAGGAATTGAAGAAGAGGTTGATTACCGCACCGATCTTGACTTTGCCTAATGGGAACGATGGCCTAGTGATTTACAATGATGCTTCGAAAGAGGGTTTGGGTTGTGTGTTGATGCAGAATGGGAAAGTAATTGCTTATGCTTCGAGGAAGTTGAACCCTAGTGAACAGAATTACCCCACTCATGATATGGAGTTAGCGGCTATTGTATTTGCGTTGCACAAATGGAAGCACTACCTTTATGGAGCGAAGTTTGAGATTTTTACGGATCACAAAAGTTTGAAGTACCTATTCTCTCAGAAGGAATTGAACAACCGACAGCGCCGATGGATGGAATTATTGAAGGACTATGATTTTACGATTTCTTATCATCCGGGGAAGGCGAATGTGGTAGCCGATGCGATTAGTAGAAAATCTTATGTGGCTTCGATGATGGTCCGTGAATGGAAAATGCTTGAGGATGTCCGAGATTGGTCTCCTCGTGAATCGAGACATGGGGCTATTTTTGCGAATATTAGGGTATCTCCGACCCTAATTCAGAGGATAAAGGAAGCTCAGAAAGAAGATCCCGAGTTGGTGAAGATAATGGGTAAATTGAAGGAAAAGAATTTCGAGGATTTTTCATTGAGCTCGAGTGGAGTTTTGACTTTCCGTGGTCGTTTGTGTGTTCCTGATGTTGATGGAATTAAACAGAGAGTTCTTGATGAGGGTCACAAATCGAGGTATACTATTCATCCGGGTAGTACAAAGATGTATCAGGATTTGAAGCAACAATTTTGGTGGATTAATATGAAAAGGGAAATAGCCGAGTATGTTTCGAAGTGTCTAACTTGTCAACAGGTCAAAGCTGAGCATCAGAGACCCGCGGGATTACTTCAGCCGTTAGAGATTCCCGAGTGGAAATAGGAGCATGTGACTATGGATTTCGTTACGGGACTACCTCGTACCCGTAGGAAGTATGACAGTATTTGGGTAATAGTGGATAGATTGACCAAGAGTGCCCATTTCTTGCATATTGACATCAGATATTCGATGGAGAAGCTTGCGACCCTTTATATTGATGAGATTGTTAGATTGCATGGGGTTCCGGTTAGTATTGTGTCAGATCGAGACCCGAGGTTTACTTCTAGGTTCTGGAAGGCGTTTCAGGAAGCTTTGGGTACAGATTTGCGATTCAGTACAGCTTTTCATCCCCAGACCGACGGTCAATCCGAGAGGACTATTCAGATTCTTGAGGATATGTTGCGAGCTTGTTCGATAGACTTTTCTGATTCTTGGGATTCGCACCTACCGTTAGTGGAATTCTCTTACAACAACAGTTATCAGGCTAGTATCGAGATGGCACCGTTTGAGGCCTTGTATGGAAGGAAGTGTAGATCGCCTATTTGTTGGGATGAGGTTGGTGAAGCGAAGATCGTGGGTATTGATTTGCTTCGGGATTCAGTTGAAAGGGTTAGAGTTATCCGGGATAGATTGAAAACAGCCCAGAGTCGACATAAGAGCTACGCAGATAACCGAAGGCGAGATCTTAGTTTTCAGACCGGTGATTGGGTGTTTTTGAAAGTGTCTCCAAAGGTGGGTATTCGTAGATTCGGGAAGAAGGGCAAATTGGCTCCGAGGTTTATTGGTCCGTTTGAGATTTTGGGAAAGGTTGGACTTCTAGCGTATCGTCTTGCGTTACCGCCATCTTTGGACCGGTTGCATAATGTTTTTCACGTTTCTATGCTTCGGAAGTACGTTCATGATCCATCTCACGTGTTACCGAGGATACCAGAGGATATTGAGCCCGATATGTCTTATGAGGAACGACCGGTACGGATCTTAGATTCTAAAGTCCAAGAGTTGAGGAACAAAAGTATTTCATTGGTTAGAGTTCTTTGGAGGAATCATAACATCGAGGAGTCGACGTGGGAGCTCCGAGATGAGATCGAGAGGAAATTTCTGTGGCTTTTTGTTTAAGGTAAGTCTCGTTAAAATTCGGGTCGAATTTTCTTTAAGGGGAGTGAATGTCACGACCCGAAATATAGGCTCTATTTTATTAGTAATAAATAATTATTATTTATTTATTTGCTTGTTTATTTATTTAAATTATTATTTATTTAAATATTATGTGTGCATTTTAGTTTCATAATATTTATGCTTAAGTTTTTTAATTGGGTCATTTGTGCTAGTGTGGTATTGTTGAGTCTTAATTGTTAGTTGGGAGTGTAGTATTGTGTTAGTAGGAAGGGAGGGGCCTAGATGTAACTTTTCAAAAATAATTCCCCTACTCCCTCTCTTCTCCCTCACCTCCCTCACCTTCTCCCTCACTCTCCCCATTCTTCTTCCCAGCACAATCTCTCTCTCTCTCCAAAAGGTAAGCACTTTTCTTCTCCTCCTTCTCTCTTCATTATCTTCCTCTTCCTCTCATAATCTCTCATTTCTTAAAACTTGAAACATGTTTAGATCGCCGATAGGATCGTTGGAAGCCAAAAATATTTGAAATCCATCAACTTTGAGAAATCCGGGTAAGTTGCTTTTCCCCCTATTTTTATGCTAGAAATGCTACTCCATGTTTATTTGATGTTATGGATGCTATTTATTGCATCTTGGGTTGATTTGGTAGTGATTGGCATTTTATTCATATTTTTGGGAAATTTGGTATTTGAATCTTGGGTTGGGTTCTAGATGTGTTATTTAGCCCCATTACAAGTCTATAAGTTGTTTTGGGTTCATAGTGGTGTATATTGTAAGTCTTGGTTCCAAGTATTTGTGAAATGGTGAAAGATTTGGGTTGGTTTAAGTTTTGGTTTGAAAATGGTAGAAACCCAGAAATTTGGCCGGAATTTGCCTTTCCGGGCATGGAGGCGCGCGCACCCTCCCATAGGAGGCGCACGCACCCTTAGGCCTCTCTTGAACAAAAACCTTATGTCCATTGGAGGCGCGCGCACCCTCTCCTCCTCCAAAGCTTGATTTCCCATCTGACCTAGGAGGCGCGCGCACCCTCACATAGGAGGCGCGCGCACCCTCTCCCCTGTTGTGAAATTTATTTCTCCTTTTGTCCAATCTTCCGAGGGCCATATCTTGTTCGTCCGAACTCCGTTTTAGGCGTATAAATTACCGTTTTAAAGCTCTCCTTAAGCTCTTCGTTATGAGTGAGTAAATTTGGTTAGGTGCTCGAATTAACTGGATCCTTGTGGTCAAATGTGATATGGGAATTGTGTTATCATTGTTATGATTGTTGGAACACTCTAATTGTGTGTTGTTGGTTCATCCCACTTTCTTGGTGACTTCTTGGTATGATTCCCTACTTTGGAATCCTTTGTTGTTTATCGTGCTAGTATTTTATTACTTAGCCTTTACGTGAAAGTCCAGCTGGTATTTTGTGTGTGTTTGGGCGATGCGAAACATTATGATGGCACGGCCAAGTCCATTGTGATGTTGACCATTGTTTTGCCCCATTATTACCCTCCTCCAGATTGGCCTTGGATGTGAGAAGAGCTAGCTCCTTTGTGTGCATTTTAGCTTCTTGGAGCATGACTTTGTGGCATGTCTCCCGTCCCTTGTGACACTTCTTTGGTTATTGTTCCGGTACCGGGGATTTCTCTTCGGCTTTCATGCTATTATGAAGATGATGATTGGTTGATTATTGAAGCTGCGCAGCGATCCTTTATTTGGATGTTCCGGTTTGGAAAACCTTGGCTATATCCTTTGTTATGTGTTTATTTCCGCTGCTATCTGTTATGTGATAAATGCTATGTGCTATGTGATATTTATTATTGCTTATTGTATATTGCATCATAGCATGTCATGTAGTTGCATTAGTAACTTATTGAGATTTATCTCACCCCCTTTCTTTTATCTATGTTTTTCCTTAACCCCCCCCCCAGGTGCTAAGGATTAGTCTCGCTGATCACGAGAAAGAGGACGTCGAGTGTGGATACATTCTTTTGGGGAAGGTTGTTATAGGTTGGTTTACATTATGTAAATGTGTAACCTTTTTGGGGTAGTTGTACCAAACAATGACGTCAGTAGGAATTGTATAATTGTATTTTGTTGGGCATAAACTTGTGGAAGTTTATGATGGTTGTAATTGGTTTTTATCAAACTTGGTTTTGTAAAACTTTGGATCATTACCTTTTGGTATCAAATGAAAATTTTAACTTCAGTATTTCGTGGTTTTGGTTTTTAGTCGACGTCCAGATCGCGGTCTCGGGCCCGCGGGGTCCGGGGTCGCGACAGATCATCGGTAGCTTGTTGTTGATTCATGGCAAATACCCTTCCTTGGACCTTGGGCTTCCCCGCAGCATCTCTTTTCTGACCCTGTGGAGCACCAGCCCCTACCCCATATGGTTGACCCCTGCCTCTAGTACAATCCCTTGCAAAATGCCCCATTTGACCACAATTGGTACACTTGCCATGTTTCTTCCAACACCGGTCCTTTGAATGACCTTCCTTTTGGCAATAGGAACAAAGTCTCCTATGTTGGTCCCCTTGGTTCCCGGCAGTAGTGCCTGGGTTCCTTGGGATTGGTTGCCCTCGGGACTGAGATTGTCCCCCAAAATTACCTCGGTTATCTGAACGGGTTTGTGGCTTGCTCTGCCCTCCCTTCTTTCTAGTGTTAGTCACCTCGACCTTCTTCTTGTGCTCCCCTATATCTTGCTCGATCAAGTAGGCTCGGTCCACCGCATCCTGATAGGTTTGAATCCGCTGGGCTATAAGCTGAGTCCGGATAAAAGTCTTCAAACCCCGGATGAATATCATAGCTTTCTGTTCTTCGGTCCTCACAAGATAGTCACAATACCGGGCTAATTCTGTGAACTTAGCCGAGTACTGCACTACGACGACAAGCCTTGCTCCAAGCTTAGAAATTCAATCTCCTTACGGTTCTGGTCAACTAGAGGGATGAAATTCTCCTTGAACTTCCGTATGAACAATTCCCAAGAATAAGGGACAAGAGTGGCATCCCAACTAGCTTTGAGTGTCTTCCACCAGTGTTCCGCAGCCCCAACCAATTTATAAGCAGCAAACCGGACCTATCCTCATCCGTGCACCCAAACACATCATAAATTTTCTCCATAGACTCAATCCATAGCTCGGCCTTCTTCACATCGGGCTCACCATCGAACTCCCTTGGTTTTAATTTCAGAAATTGTTCCAACCCGTATCGCGGAGGTGCCACATGCTCCTCTCTTGGCCCTTGGTCATGAATTGCCTTCATGGACGCCTCAAACATGCCTTGGAACATAGCACGGTTCTCTTCCCGAAGATCATTCTGATTCTGAGCCCCACTATAACTTTCACCCGTTCTTCTTCTAGCCATTGTGAACAATTACCTGCATAAAACATCAACCGTTACTCACTCCGAACACAACTACCCTCCTAGGTCATACTAGTCCACCTAGACTTATACTTAGAGCTAAACCATGGCTCTGATACCAACTGTCGCGACCCCGACCCCGCGGGCCTGGAGTACGCGAGCTGGACGTCGACTTAAACAATAAACTCTAAAATAATGAAGATAAAAATTTCCTTTTATACCAAAAGATGATAACACAAATTTGAGATCCAACTGAACAACAAAAAAGGGACTAGGGTAAGCTCCATAAGCTTACACCCAAAATAATAAAATGTACAATTCTTAATGACGTCAAGTTTGATACAACTATTCCCAAAACGGTTACACATTTATGTAATGTAAACCCACAAATAACAACTTGCCCAAAAAGCTCAACCCTCGCGACGTCCTCCTCGTGATCAGCGAGTCTAATCCTTTCCTCCTGGGGGGGTTAAGGAAAAACAAAGATAAAAGAAAGGGGGTGAGATAAATCTCAATAAGTTACTAATGCAACTACATGACATGCTATGATGCAATAAGCAATAAACAATAATAAATATCACTTAGCACATAGCATTTATCAATTAACAGATAGCAGCGGAAATAAACAAGTAAGAAAGGATATTAGCCAAGGTTTCCCAACTGATAGAACCAAATAAAGTTCGCTGCGCAGCTTCAATAATCAACAATCAACATCTTCATAGTAGCATGAAAGCTGAAGAGAAAACCCCCGGTACCGGAACCAATAATAATAAGGGGGCAGTGACACACAGTCAAAGCCCAAAACCAATAGCTAAAATGCTCACAAAGGGGCTAGCTCATCTCACATCCAAGGCCAATCTGGAGGAGGGGAATAATGGGGCAAAACAATGGTCAACATCATAATGGACTTGGCTTGTGCCATCATAATGTTTCGCATCGCCCAAACATGACACAAATACCAGCTGGACATTCAAGTAAAGGCTAAGTAATAAAATACTAGCACGATAAACTACTAATGATTCCAAAGTAGGGAACCATTACAATTAAATCACCACAAAGGTAAACCAATCCAAACAACACATCAAAGATGTCTAACATTCCCAAAACGGTACTTAATCAAATTTCATAACATATTTATTCACAAAGGAACCAATTCCAATTAATAAAGTGTTCCACGCTATTAACTTAGGTTAATTAGAAGAATAAAACCTAAACTAGGAAGCCACCTAGTCTTAAACAAGCAAAAGATAGATTTTCCAGAACAGGGGGGCGGGCGGGCGCGCGGTAGGGGTCGGGAAGGCGCTCATTTGCCCAGAAGGTTTGGCCGCAGGAAAAGCCAGGTAGGCGGGTGCCTGGATAAGCCCGGACGGGCGCCTGGTCGACGGGCTGGGCAGAGAATCAGCTGGATTCTTCCATTTTTTCCAAACCATTTCAAGCATTATCGAAATCAACACTTCCAATGAGTGTAGTAATGTACCAAAACGCCATACAAGCTTGTAAGGGAACTAAACAACACCCTCTATTAACCCCAAACAAGATTTCAATCCCCACATTTGATTTATCACAAAAATCACCCAAAATAACAATAAATTCCAAATAAATTCTAAACCTTCACAAATCATCAAATAACCACTTCAAAGCTTCATATATCATCATACAAAATGGGGATGAACAATTTTAGCATATAAATGGGGGAAAGCAACTTACCCGGATTTCTCAAAGGTGACGGAACTCGAAATTTCTTAGCTTCCTACGATTCTATCGACGATCTAAACATGTTTCAAGTTATGAGAAATGAGAGATAATGAGGGAAAGATAGCTAGATTTAAGAGAGAAAGGAGAGAAGAAAACTTACCCAATAGCCAAGGAGAGAGAGAGTATGCTGGGAATGAGAGATGGAGTGTGAGGGTGAAAGAGAGGGAGTAGGGAGATGATGAATTATTTTCAAAAACTTACACTTAGACCCCCTCCTCCACTAACTACACAAACTCTAATACTTCCTACTAACAACTAAGACCAAATAATACTACACTAGCACAAATGACCCAAATAAAATGCTATACATAATTTATTATGAAACATAAAATGCACACATAATTATCCAAATAAATAAATAATTCAAATAATTAATTAAGTCATAACTAAATAATTAAATATTTATTATTAGAAAATAGAGACGGGTTTTCGGGTCGTGACAGTTGTGATCAATTAAGATTAAGATTCGATCAATGGCAAGATCGGGAGAAGAAGGTGTGTCTGGGACATAGGTCATTGATGGGACCGAGGGGAGAAAACTTGGTCATTTTGAGAGGACCATGGTTTGATGGTTTTGTTTCATGTTGTGACCGGACCCGAAGGTTGCCTACGTTCCCCTCATTTTGAGGAGCTCAGGTCGCCGTAGTTCGGCCGTGGATCGTCTTTTGTTGAAGTCGGTGTCCTTTTGAAGGATGTTGTTGCTTTGCTGATGTAGATCGCTTTGCTTTGCGGTGAACTCCTTGGGATGGGCCTCTTGGGGTGAACCCTCTTTGGTGAGCTTTTGATACAAACTTCATCTTCGCGTATATTCATTTCATTTCCTTCTTTCCATACATCCATTTCTTTTCTCTCTTTTCATTTTTCTCTTTTTTTTGAGAGAGAGAGAGGGAAAACATTAGCCCCAACTTGGATATCGGCCCATCTGTATCCCCTTGGTGGAATGTCTGTCACTTCTCGCTTTGACTTTGGAGCTCCGGGAAGTCCTTTGCTTGGTTGCGTATGTGCGATCACGGTTGAATCTTGGTGGTTGAGCAACAACATCCTTTCATTTTCATTGTCTCGGGATGCCTTTGACTTGCATCAAGAATTTGTATCTGAAAGGTGTATCAGGTTGTGTATCGGGGAATGTGTATCGGGGAATGTGTTTCGGGGATGTGTATCGGGGAAGGCTTGCCATTAATGGTTTCCTCATGCCAATTGATCACAACATTTATTCACATCAAGATTAATTGTTTGTATTTAGCATTTTTCATTTCTGTTAGGTCCATTCGTCCTTAATGAGTCGTCATTGACTAGTATGCTTAGAAGTCAATTCATCATTTCAGGGACGTAGCAATCAATTGATAATAACAAGCAAGGCAATTTCAAGAGTAAATGATGTATATTGCAAATAATGTCTCAAGTCTAGAGAGAAGAGAAGGAAAATGACTCTTTTATTTAGATAACTTTGTACATACATGTCCAAGTATGGACCTTTATAAAAATAAAAAGACACAGTCCGGGACGGACTTTGGTGAAAGTCTAGATCTTACGAGGCTGGAAGACTCCTTTTTTTTTGGGATAGGTTGCTAAAGTGTGATGATCCATTTTCTTTCTCAATTGTTGGAGGGGTTGTCGGCGGTATATTCCATGTCTTCCACGGGGAACTCGGGTTCCATATCGTCAGGAAAGATGTCGCGAGGTCTCCATTTGGCTTGGCGTTGTAATTGCCAGATTCTCCTACTCACGAGTTGGGAGTTTGCATTGGCCATCTCCGTTTGGTGATTTCCTTTCAAGGTGCGTAGCGTTCGTGCGTGGCACTCGATGAAGGTACGGATCTCCATTTGATGTAGCCGCTTTTGGGCTTTCGAAGAACAGGCCGCTCCTTTTGATCTCCTCGCTTATGTGGACGGTTGTCTCGGACACCAATTTTGATGTTCCTTGGTCAATGTTTCCAAAGGACATAACCGCGAAGGACTTTTAGCATATTAAACCTCAAGGTGAAATTATAACCATGATTTGAGAAAAAATACTTCATTATCGGATTAGCCTTTTAGGAAAAACTTGAACTTTTATTTTAAGAAAACTTGATCTCCATTTTTTTTTCATTTGAGTAAAAGACTCACACACATTTTTTTGACAAGGCAATAATGACAACAATAATCTTATTAAGAAAACTGACAATGGATTCAAAATGGTCACCACATGGCATAAACCGGGGAGTCAAGACTCTAACTAAACCTAATAGACACCTTAACTGATTTTTCCTAAAGGCTCATCATACATCCTAACAATGGACTTTTATTTTTCAAAAATGGGGGGGGGGTGACTTTTCCTAAGGGGAGGTTGATGGAAAGGGTTTTGAAATTTCATTCTCCGTTACGGCAACCACAGCACCATCAATTTCCCAAACCGGGGCATTTAGCCCTTCAGACGTTTTCTGTGCCACTGATCTTTTCCAAACGCCTTCCGTCCCTTCGGCTTTGCTGATCTTAGGAACCACCCTCTTGGGCACCGATTTTGTCCACTTTTTCAAAACTGGCTTTCCCACTTTGGGATTGATGACTTCGTCCATGACGAGCTCCTTTTCTTTGGGGCAGATATCACTCCATTTATCGACCATCGGGGAGGCCACGGGATTAGATTTTGCGAACTCAAGCATGTTGACACTCATGTCATTGGTTGTATCGGGGGCGTAGGGGCGTTCAAGCTTTCCCTTCTCAATCAAACCCAGAATGATGCGTTTTACAATAGAGCACTCATCGGTATTGTGCCCATGGTAGCTGTGGAAAGCACACTTCTTGTTAACGTCATGGTACTTCTCGGGGTTTTTGGGTTGGAAGTTGACAAGAGGCTTTGCGAGGCCTTTCTTAACCAATTGCTCAAATACCTTGCTTATGGGCATTCCAAAATCCTTGAACCTTATGAAATGGGGCTTGAGTTGGCATTTAGCTTTCCCTTTATCTTTGACTGAGATGTGGTGGTGATGAGAATTACCGCTGCTCGAGACAAGGGTCTCCTCATATTCCCTTTGCTTTCTCTTTCCCAATAACCTACCCGACTGAGGTGCAACATGAGGAATCCATAGAGGCGCGTGGGTGTAGGCGTACTCATAACCTCGGTTGCCTACATGAATATACATCGGAGGCATGTGAGGAGCTTGTGGTCCAAAAGGTCTCGGATTGTAGAAATGATACGGGTCACCCCGGAATCTCATCGGGAAATCTAGTGGAGGCAAGTTGGTAATGCCTGGTCGGGTATTCATATATGTTTTAAATAGTGGCTGAGATCTGGTGACTTGATTGATGGCATTAAACTGAGAAGGGATATGATTGGGAAGATGTTGTGAGTATGATGCTCGGGACATAACCAGTGTGGACAGTGGTTTGCGGGCCTTTTGAGTGGATTGTGCTTGGGGTTTTATAGGAGGCGTCCCATGGGAGATGTTGGACTTGGGATGAGGTGGAGTGAGGAGGATTTGAGTGAGAGGCTCATTTTGGATGACGACTGTTGGGTATGCTTATTATTTAACTCTCCTATATATGTTAGAATTGATTGATACCATCACCTAAGTTTATTTTAAGGACTTTAGGACCCTATGTAAGAAGTTTTATAACATCAATTTTAGCTAAGTCCTCTCTGTAGTCTAGGCTTAATGTTTAGGGCTGAAGCTTTGGATTTGAGGTCTCATGAGCATATGTCTAAGTGTGATGCGCATGACCTTCATGCACAGCACCATCTGCGTATACCTATGTGCATGATTTCCATGCGCAGCGTAGATATACCTTAGTCAAATCTCTTATTTCCTGACCTCACCTTTGTATAGCTTGGAAATCGTTAGGTAAAGCTACGCTTTTTGGTATGAGTCAAAGTACTGATGTGGACAATCGACAACGTGCTCACTCAGCATACACGTGGATGGAAAGACGTGCCTCAGTTTGAAAATTCAAATTGAAGACAGCTGTCACCCTTCTAGAAGATATCTGAACGCTGTCAACTTGATGTCTCCAACGGCTATAAAGGACAGTTGCGCACCAATCACATTGTGACAGCACATCGTCCTTGCTGAAGCTCCCCAACGGCTAGTTCTTGGAGCTCCACTATAAATAGCATGCTCATCCTCATTTTCAAAGTTGCTTGTGAACTACTTGTGCTTTTGCTTTCAAAGAGAAAGATTTGAAGATTTGAAGATTGCTTGCTCATTTCCAGAATTCCCAAGATCAACCTTCATACCTTCATACTCATCCAAGCCCAGATCCTAAACAGCCTTTGTATCACCAGAATTTCTTGTGCTTTCCATCTCACAGATTCAAAGAGCCTAGATTTCTGATACACACACACACCTTGAGAAAGTTTTGTTCTACATCTTTGTATCTTGTAAACTCTCTCATATAATAAGATCTTCATTAGAAATCCAAGACTAACCATCTTGGTAGAGGACGTAGATCTTTTCCCGATCGAACCTCTCCAAATAGCGTGTTTATTTATTGTGCTTTTCATTCTACATTTAAGATTTACTTATATATTGTTTTGTTTGATCTTTGTAGATTGTCTTGCTTCGATAGAATTGTGTTTGTATGCTTATTGCCTTAGTTCCATTTTGCGCCAATCTTTAAGCTAAACTTAGTGCGTGCGTATTTACACTTCTGCGAATTCTCCCTGCGCATAAGTGATTGCTTTAAGTTTCTACTGTGCATTTCACACTCTTGTTGCGCGCTATACTTAGCCAAAATAAGACCTGTGCGCATTAGCCATTGTTTTGCAAAAGGGTTTTAAAAGAATTTTTAAAACGCTATTCACCCCCCCTCTAGCATTTTTCATACCCTTGTTGCCCTTCTGGGACCAACAAGTGGTATCATAGCAAACACCTTTATAAAACACTTTTGTTTTTCAAGCTTAACAACTTGGGTGCCGATTCTAAATGGCAAACTCAAAACCTTCGGCAACTGCTAACTACACACATGTTCCAGTCTTTGATGAAGATCACTTTGACGTGTGGAAATTCAGCATCTTAACTCATCTCACCTCAATTGATGAAAGGCTTCATGACACCGTGGTTTATGGACCTTATATTCCGATGAAGGCGAATCCAAATCCACGCACCAACGCTACTCAACCAAGCATTCTAAAACTAAAGGAAGAATGGACTGAAGAAGAGTCAAAGAGAGTTGCGAATGATGGGAAAGCGAGAAACATTCTCCTAAGCACTCTAAGCACGGCTATGAAACAACAAGTCATGCATTGTGCTACTGCTAATGAGCTATGGGATACTATTGAAGAGCATATAGAAGGATATACTGTTTGTAAGGAGAACAAGAAATTTGAAGTACAAAAGAGATTCAACAATTTCTCTCAACTCCCCGGTGAAACCTTAAGACAAACTTATGAACGCTACTGTGAAATTATAAATCTATGTATTTCACTTGGCATGAAGTTTTCAAACAAAGATTTGAATGTAAATTTCCTCCAAGCTTTTGGCTTAAGATATCTTCATAAATCCAGCGCTCTTGAAGACGCCGGAACCTTAGATGTATGGACTTTAAGGAACCTTTATGCAAATCTTAAGGTTTACGAGCTAAAACTCCAACGAATCAGTGAAACTGAAGGAAAGTCAAAATCCATAGCAATGGTGGCGCATAGAGAAGAAGCACATGCGCCTGCGCCGGTTCAAGAGGAGAAAAGTTCCGATCCCAAAATTTCTACCTCTAAGCTATTTGACATGGATGATGAAGACTTCGCTTTATTTGTGAAGAAATTTCAAAAGTTCAGAAAATTCTCAAGACCCGGCTCAACCAGCAAATTTCAAGGATCTACCAGCAGAGCTCCTCCAAAGTTCACGAGGAGCAGTGATTCAAAAAGAAAAGAAGATCTTGTTTGTTTTAATTGCAGGAAACCAGGACACTTTGCTTCAAGCTGCCCAATTCCAAAATTTGAATATATGCAGAAGAAGAGCAGCCATACTCCCAAGTTCACACCCAAATTCACTCGTCACAAGGGAATGGTTGCTGAAGAAGAATCACCAGCAAATGAGCAGAACACTTGAATTGAAACAGACTCAAATGAGAGCGATGAAGATTTCGATGATAGACTCGTTTGTTTGGTGGCAAATGATGATGAAGTTGATACTTATGATTCTGATGATGACTACTCCAAAGATGTTCCTGATATGAATACCTTGAATAAACCTATCAAGAAATCTGCAAGTTTTCAAGAAGTGAAGAAGAAGAAAGGACCAACCATCAGCGAGCTCGTTGAACAAGGATTTCTCACTCCTGCTCAAAGCGATGGTGGATTGTTATTTTCAAGATGTGATTTGAGTGCTAGAAGCAAGCTCAGAAAGAGTGAATATGTTAGACCTCAAGTTGCACCTATTCCTACAATCAATCACGATGAGGACATTGCCAAACAAGAAAAGTTATTCTTAGAAGCCGAAAAGGTAATTAGTAAATTTGGCAAAATGAAGGAAGCTTTAGCACTATCATGTGATGAAATTTCCCAGCTTAAGACCGAGAAATCTCTATTAAAATCTGAACTCACCCTCCTTAAGGAGCAGATAAAGAGCATGACTCCTCTTACTGTCAAAAACACTTTTCTAACAGAACAGAACTAAATACTTAAGGTTCAAAACGATGAATTGGTTGCTCAAATTACTAATCTTAAAAAAATTACAAATGAGTGGTCCAATTCTCGTTTCACTATGGACAATATATTTGAGTCCCAAAAAGTCAGTGGTGATAAAAGTGGTTTGGGATTCTCATCAACTAGTGACAACCTTAAGTGTGATGTCTGTGCTGAAAGAGATAGTGAATTTACACATCAGCAAATTTTTGAAATTCCCAAGGAAAACCACTCTAATTCAATGGGTAAAGGACAGGAAAAATTCAAAAGACAAACATTCCATTATGTCTACCCAACGAAGAAATTTGGGAAAGCTAAAGGAAAAGATGTAGCTACAGATGAATCAGCTCCTAGCAAAATCATTCTTGAAACTAAGAGCGCTCCTTCTACTAGTGCGCATTATGCGCCTAGGAGCCATGCGCCTCACCGCCATGTGCATCCTAGCCCTATGTGCACTCCTAGAAAAGGCGCTCCAAAATTTCAAAAGAAAGATTTTGTTAAGGCTGGCTCATCTGACCCAAAGAAGAGTACTATCCCTAAGAAAAGTAAAGAGTTTATAAAAACTCATGTGATTAGTGGCTTTCAACATTGTTCCATTTGTGATTGTTTTGGACACAAGGCTGTGGAATGCCTTTTGAGATTCACTCCCAATGCCAAAGGACATAAAAATCCCAAGGTCAAGCAAGAGTGGGTCGTCAAAAGTTTCTAACTCTAGGACCCAAAAAGGAATAAAGGGGACCTGCTTTAAATGTCTATATTTCAGGTTCTTTGCTTCATGGCTGGATCTTCTAAAGCTAGAACGAATGAATGGATTCTTGATAGTGGGTGTTCAAGACACATGACTGGAGATGAATCCTTATTAGAAGATGTCCATTAAGAAAGAAGTCCCTCAGTAACATTTGGTGATAATAACAAAGGTCAAGTTGTTGCATATGGAAAGCTCAAGAAAGACAAAGTGTGCATAGAAAGAGTCTCTCTCGTCGAAGGACTCAAGCACAACTTATTATCCGTATCTCAATTTTGTAACAAAGGATTAGAATGCCATTTCACTTTAACGCAATGTCTTATCAAAAATGGCAAAACTAGAGCTATCTTACTCACGGGATATCGTAAGATAAATATTTACATTATTGATTTCCATAGTATGAACTCTAGTACTAATCTTTCTTTTGTAGCAAAAAATGTGAGCGAAAATAGTTTGCTTTGGCACAAGCGCATGAGTCACTTGAACTTCAAATGTCTATTAAAACTCAGCAGGGACAATCTTGTCAAAGGACTTCCCAAGGTTGCTGATCATCATGACAACAAATGCGCTGCATGTCAACTTGGCAAACAATCAAAGCAATCTTTCTCCAGCAAGACAACTCCCTCAACTTCTAGATGTTTGCAACTGCTGCACATTGATCTCTTTGGACCAGTTATCAATGCAAGCATAAAAAGAAACAAGTATACCTTAGTTGTGGTGGATGATTTCTCAAGATACACATGGGTGGAGATGATGATTACTAAAGACGAATATTATAATATTCTCACCTCATTATTTAGACTGCTCCAAACCCAAAAATAAGATGACATCGTTAGTGTTCGATCCGACAATGGAACAGAATTCAAGAACAACGGTGTTTCTCGATATTACGACGATCATGGGATAGATCACAACTTCTAAACCGCTGGAGTTCCTCAACAAAATAGAGTTGTGGAAAGAAAGAATAGAACGTTGATAGAAGCAGGGAAGACGATGATAGCAGAAGCTAAATTGCCTAAGTATTTCTGGGAAGCTATCAACACAGCATGCTTTACTCAAAATTGTTCCCTCATCAACAAGCGCCATAACAAGACCCCTTATGAACTTTGGCGTGGTAGAACTCCCAACATTTCTTTCTTCAAGATCTTTGGCTGCAAATGCTATATCCTCTACAACTGAAATGAACATAGAGGTAAATTCGATGCCAAAGCTGACGAAGGTATTTTTGTTGGGTATGCTAAACATTCTAAAGCTTTTCGCATTTTTAATAGATCTACATTAGTGATAGTTGAATCTGTACATGTTACATTTGATGAACATTCTCTCCTTGAGCCACATTTGGCTCCAAATGTTGCTGATGATTCTATTGAGCTTAATGAAACAGGTGCTCCTATTTATGTTGCGCCTACTCCAAATCAGAATCTATCAACTCAAGGAAATCCATCAACATTAGTTGCGCAAAGCTATGTCAATAGCACACCAAGAGAACCTTCAGTTGCACCTTACCATGCGCCTGATGTGTCCTCTCATGCGCCCCAATCTACTGTTGCATCTGGTGTCAATCCCACTTTCAATTCTCAACCAGTTCAACCCCCAAATTTTGATGATTTTGACGCTGGTGAAGATGTACCAATTGAAGACCTTCAAGTTACTGCAACTCAACCTAACTTGCCTCCTGAAATTCGTGAAGTTAGAGATCACCCAATCACTAACATCATTGGTGATCTTCATGTTGGAGTTCGTACAAGGAGAGCTACAAACTTTGATGCTTACACTGCATTCATCTCTCAAGTTGAACCTAAGAAGGCTGATGAAGCGCTCCAAGATCCAAGTTGGGTTGTTGCAATGCAAGAAGAACTCAACCAATTTGAACGATGTAAAGTCTGGACTCGTGTTCCAAGACCAAATGATCAAGGAGTGATTGGTACGAAATGGGTGTTCAGAAACAAGATGGATGAGAATAGAACCATCACGAGAAATAAAGCAAGGCTGGTTGCGCAAGGCTATAGGCAAGAAGAAGGAATTGCTTACGATGAAACATTCGCGCCTGTAGCAAGACTTGAAGCTATCAGAATTTTCCTAGCTTACCCTGCTCACAAGGACTTCAAGATATATCAAATGGATGTTGAGAGCGCGTTTTTAAATGGTGAACTCCAAGAACAGGTCTATATAGCTCAACCACCTGGGTTTGAAGATTCTCAATTCTCAAATCATGTCTACAAACTCCAGAAAGCTTTGTATGGGCTAAAGCAAGCACCAAGAGCATGGTATGATACTCTATCCAAGTTTCTCATTAAGAAAGGCTTCACACGCGGTAAAATCGATACTACTCTTTTCATTGCCAAACATAATGATCATAAATTACTTGTTCAAATTTATGTCGATGATATTATTTTTGGTTCTACTAATGAATTGTTGTGCAAGCGCTTTGAGAAACTAATGAAGAGCAAGTTTGAGATGAGCATGATGGGAGAACTCACTTTCTTCCTCGGGCTTCAAATCAAACAAATGGATGAAGGAATATTTATCAACCAAGCAAAGTATAGAAGGGATCTAATCAAGAAATTTGGACTAGACAATGCTAAACCATATGATACTCCAATGGCTACCGGCAACAAACTCGACAAAGACTTAAAAGGTAAGAAAGTTGATCAAACTTTATATCGAGGTATGATTGGCTCTCTCCTTTGTCTTACTGCAAGTAGGCCAGATATTATGTTTAGTGTTTGTGTCTGTGCGCGTTATCAATCTGATCCTAGAGAAGCGCACTTAATTGCTTTGAAACGTATTATACGATATCTCTCCGGCACTGTTAACCTTGGACTTTGGTACACCAAAGATTCGAATTTTAAACTTGTAGGTTATTCAGATACGGATTATGCAGCGTGTATAATTGACAGGAAAAGCACAAGAGGCACTTGTCATTTCCTTGGATATCGACTTGTGTCATGGGCTAGTAAGAAACAAGCTGCAGTCTCTGTCTCAACTACAGAAGCAGAATATATTGCTGCCGGAAGTTGGTGCTGCCAGATTCTATGGATGAAGCAGCATTTGGTGGACTATGACATCAAAGAGGAAAATTGTCCCATCTACTGCGACAATACATCAACCATTGCTGTTTCAGAAAATCCTGTCATGCATTCAAAGACCAAACATATTGACATCAAGTATCACTTCCTCAAAGACCACGTGGAGAAAGGAAACATTCATTTGGAACACGTGGGAACCGACTATCAAATCGCGAATATTCTTACAAAAGCACTTGATGCTAAAAGGTTCATATTCTTGAGAGGTGAAATGGGTATGCTTGAACTCAGCTAAATCTTGTCCATATGGTTTGTCAATACTAATAATTCTATGCTTTCTTGAAATGTTCGAAGTTAGATGCCTAATGCGCACGCCTATCTCATGCGCACATGATGATGCGCATAAGGCAAATCATTTATGAGATTTCTAAGAATCTCTGCGCATTATAAGTACTGCGCATATACTTCATGCGCATGCCATGTGGACCTCATGTAAGTTTTCTCTTCAATAGTTACACCTAGGTCCTTGACTTGCTGAGTCAGCACATAATTTGCAAGGGTACTTGCGTAATTATGTATTTTCCCTCGTCATTTCTTTTTAAATTTTCCTGGGAAATTACTTTTCTACCCCTGCGCATGTCCCACCTCATTTAATGCAAAAGTATTGAGTGACGCACCATTAATGCTTAGTATGTGCTACTTATAACGAAAGTGGAAGAGTCTCTTCGTGACCATTATTGCCTGACACACGCGCGCGGATAGGACTTCTCAGCAACGCAGAAGATCTTAAGCTCTTAAGCATGATGCTGAAGATCTTAAGCATGATACGCTTGGACGCTACATGATGGAGATCATGGACAAGTCTGGCATCCTGCCCCTATTCACTAAGGGCCAGGCTTTCATCCTTCCATCCTATGTAGACGAATTCTTCAGCAATGCAGAAGAAGTTGATCGCGTATACGACGACATCACAGTCCCCTGCCTCAAAAGCTCTATCCGTGGGATTTCTGTGACCATCAACTATGCGCATATCAGGAAGACAATGGGTCTTCTTGCGTGCAAAAAGAAGAAGCTACCTCAGGATGCGCAGGATAAAGTAGCTGAGAAGCTAATAAAGATTCCTACTCTGGTTGGCCAATACAACAACCATGATAGGAAAGAGTTTGGAGAATTAATGTTACACCTTTGCACTTTGATTGGGGACACAATCAACTGCAAGAATGGAAACAAGTCTACTTTTATCAGCAAGCAGTGGATGTACTGCGCTGCCATCTATAAGAAGAAGCGTTTGAGTTGGGCTGAAATCATTTTTGAGGAATTAGTACATTGGGTGCGCGTATATAAGAAGAAGGCTGCTGATCCCAAGAGACCTCTAAAGTACAAAACGCATTACAGAATTCTAACTGCAATCTTCATGCGTTTCCCTTCTGTGCGCAAATTGGTGGATGAAGACCCCTCTATGAAAGTTGATGTGACTTCCACGCGCACTTATTCTCGCGTCTTCCTTATGAATTTTTTCCGTGAAGTCAACAATTATGATTACTGCATGTACTGGGCTGCGGACCCCATTGAGGTGTTTGAAGGTATTCACCCTGACGATCAAGAGTCCCCTCCTGTCTCTAGTAGCGATGTATGTGAGGCTTCTACGACTGAATCAGAATCTGAGGAAGAATCATTCTTTGAGCCAGTCCCAAGCAAAGTGGGTGACAAAGAGAAAGGCAAGGGTTTGGCTGCTGATACGCCTAAACGCAAGAAGAAGAAGGCCAGCAAATCTACTGCTGCGCCTGGGATAACTATCAAAGAGCCTTCTGCGCCTGTCCAAAAGCGCAAGGCTACAGCTGACCCTGGGCCTCCTAAGAAATCCAAGAAGGCTAAAGCCACTGCGCCTGAAGAGAAAAAGAGAAGTAAGGCTGATACGCCTGAAAAGAAGAAGGATGAGAAAAGGAAAGCAAAGGCTGTTAAGCCTGAGGACAAAAAGAAGAAGAAAAAGAAGGAAAAGGTCTCTAGAACCCTACTGGATGAGTCTAATGAAGACGTCCACGTAGAAGATGATGCTGCGCCCCCTCCACCTGCGCATAATTCAACACGTGCACCTCCTCCTCCTGCGCCCCAAGAAGATGAATTTGAAGGTGCTTTCAATGACCCTCTTTTAAGCCCTTCCAAATCCACTGGAACTTCAAAGGCTGCACCATCTCAGGGGGAGAAATCCAAGGAGATACGTACGGATACTTCTTCTGAGGATAACATTCCTTTATCTGCTAAGAAAAGCACTCCCAAGGAACAGTCTACGCCAAAGCGCCATGTGAAGAAGATTGCTTCCAAGAGTCCCGTGATGGACTTATCTGATGATGGATCTGATTCTCTGCGCATCGACTTAAATGCGCGTGAAATTGCCAGGAAAGCAAGGCTGGAATCCATTGCGCAATGGAATGCTACGCAGCAAGCCTCCACCAGTCTTCATTGATGGTGAAGGCTTTGCTCATGATATGCCTGATCCTACTGTTTATGAGGATGCGCCTGTAGTTCAAGATGGCGAAGACTCAAGCTCAGAAGATTATGAGGTCTATCGTTCTCCTATCCATGCACATCACTCTCCAGTTCATGCGCAAGAGACTCCTACTGCTGCTGCAATTCCAGTTCAACCTACTGGGGCTTCTCACACTTCTCCAATCTTTCATGAAGTGCCTCCAGTTACTGCTCCCTCAGATCCTTCCAGTTCAGCAACTGACATGCGCCAAATCTTGGCCATGCTTCAAACTATCCACGCAAATCAATTTGCTGCGCAAACCTAGCATTTCCAGGTGGTCACTACGCAAGCCAAAATTCAAGAACAGCTGGATGCGCAGTCTGCAAGGCTAGATGCATAAGCCAGTTTACTTCAACCTATTGATTGTGCCATTAAGGGGGAGAGTTCAACAAAGGCAACTGGTTCTGCTGCTGCTGATGCGCCGGCAACCAGTTCTGGAGCTGCACATATGCCTCAACTTTATGAAGCGCTCCGCCATGACTTAGAGCATGACTTTGGTATTATTACCACTGCGCTCTCAAAGATTCCCTCTATGTATGTTTTTTCTGAAGCTCTAAAAACTTTGGAAAATACTCTCTCAGACGCAATCCAGATTGAAACAGCCAAAGTTATAAACACTATTGATAACTTTGCGCTCGGAGAATCCAGCTCCTCAACCGCCTCTTTTGATCCGCTTAAATCTCATGTCACTCACTGCTTAGTTCAATTCAGTGATACATTCAATGGCGTAATGAAACAAGCTATGCTGGATATGCAAGCAAGACAAAATATGGTTCAAGTTGAGTTGACCAAAACTCTTGCGGATGCGCAGAAGGAGATTCTGGATTCTGTTGCTTCTGCTCAGCAATCTCTGGCTAACCATTTTGGTTCCCTTGAGAATAGTTTTAATAGAGTCTCTGAAGACCTTCAGAAAGACAATGATCTGATGTGCTCCGGCATGAAGACATATGTTAATCAGGCTGCGGAATACAACGCAAAGTTCCAAGCTCTCAAGATTGAGATAATGGACAAGATTACCAGTCTGCAAAACGAGCTTAGAGAAGCAGTTTCTAGGATCAACATAGACTAGAAGTGTAATTCTTTTTGCTGCTCAAATGTAAGTTTTTGATGCGCAATTTTTGTTTGCCTTTGATTTTTCTTCCTTTGTAAAACTTGTACCTGTAACTCTTATCTTTCAAGTTTTAATGAGAAGAATGCATCATTGCGCCTTCACAAAACCCTGTTCAATTCAAACTTTTCGTTTGTGGAACATTGCATACTTTATAAACTTCATGCGCATATTCATAAATGCTCATATTTCATTGCATGATGTTTAAACATTCAGTTTAAACGCATACTTAAAACTTAAACTCATAACATTTTGTATGCTCTGGATGATATTTATGTCTTTCCCATATTGTAAGTTATTTGTTTGGATAGACTAGAAATCTATGACATTGGCTAGTGTGTACATTGACTTGAGACATGATTTACCATTTTTCATTTCTATGGACATGTTATTATCAAGTACAATGAATTGCCTTTGTTATAGTAGGTAATAGCATCAATCATTTAGGGGGAGATTGTTGGGTATGCTTATTATTTAACCCTCTTATATATGTTAGAATTGATTGATACCATCACCTAAGTTTATTTTAAGGACTTTAGGACCATATGTAAGAAGTTTTATAACATCAATTTTAGCTAAGTCCTCTCTATAGTCTAGGCTTAATGTTTAGGGCTGAAGCTTTGGATTTGAGGTCTCATGAGCATATGTCTAAGTGTGATGCGCATGACCTTCATGCGTAGCACCATTTGCGCATACCTATGCGCATGATTTTCATGCGCAGCGCAGATATACCTTAGTCAAATCTCTTATTTCCTGACCTCACCTTTGTATAGCTTGGAAAGCGTTAGGTAAAGCTACGCTTTTTGGTATGAGTTAAAGTGCTGATGTGGACAATCGACAATGTGCTCACTCAGCATACACGTGGATGGAAAGACGCGCCTCAGTTTGAAAATTCAAATTGAAAACAGCTATCACCCTTCTAGAAGATATCTGAAAGCTGTCAACTTGATGTCTCCAACGGCTATAAAGGACAGCTGCGCACCAATCACATTGTGACAGCACATCGTCCTTACTGAAGCTCCCCAATGGCTAGTTCTTGGACCTCCACTATAAATAGCATGCTCATCCTCATTTTCCAAGTTGCTTGTGAACTGCTTGTGCTTTTGCTTTCAAAGAGAAAGATTTGAAGATTTGAAGATTGCTTGCTCATTTCCAGAATTCCCAAGATCAACCTTCATACCTTCATACTCATCCAAGCCCAGATCCTAAATAGCCTTTGTATCACCAAAATTTCTTGTGCTTTCCATCTCACAGATTCAAAGAGCCCAGATTTCTGATACACACACACACACCTCTTGAAGTTTCGATCTCATCGATCTTACTTCTAGAGATACACCGGTTATTGTCTAGGATTTTGTTCTTTCATAGATTATAGATCCTTGAGAAAGTTTTGTTCTACATCTTTGTATCTTGTAAACTCTCTCATATAATTAGATCTTCATTAGAAATCCAAGACTAACCATCTTGGTAGAGGACGTAGATCTTTTCCCGATCGAACCTCTCCAAATAGCGTGTTTATTTATTGTGCTTTTCATTCTACATTTAAGCTTTACTTATATATTGTTTTGTTTGATCTTTGTAGATTGTCTTGCTTCGATAGAATTGTGTTTGTATGCTTATTGCCTTAGTTCCATTTTGCGCCAATCTTTAAGCTAAACTTAGTGCGTGCGTATTTACACTTCTGCGCATTCTCCCTGCCCATAAGTGATTGCTTTAAGTTTCCGCTGTGCATTTCACACTTTTGTTGCGCGCTATACTTAGCCAAAATAAGACCTGTGCGCATTAGCCATTGTTTTGCAAAAGGGTTTAAAAAGAATTTTTAAAACGCTATTCACCCCCCCCTCTAGCATTTTTCATACCCTTGTTGCCCTTCTGGGACCAACAACGACGCGTTGGGTTGAAGAAATGGGGGTCTCGGTATTTTTGCAAGATTGAGGAAGTGATATTTGGTTGCAATTTGGAGGTTGGGTGGCTTCCACCTATTCTCTGTGATTGGTCACTTTGGTAAAGAGCCCATCAGTTTGAAATAGAGCTGTGACATCTGTTTGTCTCATCGATTCATCGGACGGGTTCTGTGTTTCTTTGTGGCTCTCTGTGACCTCTTTCTCAGCCCTGGGGGTTTCTAAAGCTCGGAGCAACTCTTCGTTTGTTAGGCCATCCAGATTATCCGCGGCGTCATTTTTCAAGCAACTGTCCACTAAAGTGATCTTTCTGAGGTACCAGATCGGAGAAGTTGTAGTGACCGGGGAACTTTCTGACTCCACACGCACTAGGAGTCGACATGATGCTCTTTTCCACTTCATCTAAGCTACGGGGAAGACAAAAGGTAGCTTTAGGCTTGGGTAAACACTGGGTGAATGATTGCACGTATCTTAGAGTCCTCTATTTTGAGATATTTGACGGGCCGAAGTTGCCTACGTTCCCCACACCACGAGGGAGGGGGTCCCACGCGATGAGAGGCTCAGGTCACCGTAGTTCGAATGGGTTTAGAATTCTAAGAGGATAAGACAAACAAGACTAACTTCTTGTAGGATAATGGGGATCCATCCAAGGACTTGACTGGCTTCTTGGAGGATAATAGGGATCCATCGAAGGACTTGACTGGCTTCTTGGAGGATAACGGGGATCCGTCCAATGACTTGATTGACTTCTTGGAGGATAACGGGGATCCATCCAAGGACTGGCAGGTGCCTCGAGATCTTTCGAGGACTTAACGGGTTCCTAAAGGACTATGTCGGGGGATTTAACGGAATTCTTGGAGAATAACGGGGATCCATCCAAAGACTTAACGAAAAGACGCTTGTTAACGGAAGAATGCAATGAGAAGCAAAAAACAAAGCAAATTCAAGCAATGTGCAATTAATTATCCGTTCAAGTTTACTTAAAACACATTTTTATTCCTAAATGGTTGGAAAAGATTTCTCTTCTTTTTCGCAACTACTCTAATTCCTAGATCAGTAGAGGCCATCACTACGCCTATAGACCCCTCTGTAGGTACCCCATCCCTGGCCCCTCACGGGAAAAGGATGATTTTTTGAAGGAGTTGCCACCCACGTTTTTAGAGGAACGTGAGAAAACCTTTTAAGTTGGAAATGTGTTTGATTTACGAAAACAGAGATTCCTTTTGAGAGTTCGGGGGTTAGGTTACGAGATGGGAAGTACTTAAACACCCATCTCGCCCGACTAACGTCGGTCTTGCTTGTTCAAAGTTTACATTATAAAAATTGTGTTCTTCATATTAATATCAAATTTAAAGGGGTTTTAAAAGAGGTTGAAATGTAGGGAGATGACCCTTAGACCAACTTCAATGAAAATGAAGTGATCGTTCGGAGTTATGTCCCAAATTTGGTTTGGGTTTGATTGCACTTTTGATCAAACGAAAAGATAAGAAAAGATGAATTAGAAGAAAGTGAAGAAGGCAAGAAAATACCTATGTTTGAAAGACAAGTTCTTGACACTCCTTGAGAATGATCCTTATTGGAAGGATTGTTGGATGTTTAAAAGTTCATGCAAGTTTTGTAATGAGAAATTGGTGATTTTAGGTGTGAAAATGGTGATTAAAGTCCATCCCCTCCAATGGTAGATTGGAGGAGTTTTTATAGTTGTAAAGGGTTGTTTTTTGGTGCCAAAACTGAGCTGCCAAGAACCATTCCCCGGGCAAAATCTTGTAAGATGGGCAAGGGAGAGATTCAAGGCCAGAAATCTGTAACTGATTGTTGGGTTTCGGAGTAACATGCGCAGCGGAATTAAGCATTTAAAATTTAATGAAACCCAAAGCCCATAGATCCATTCATATGATTAAGTCAAATACAATATGATGAATACTAGAATACTAACCCTTGATGCCTTTGATTTTTGCAACCTTGAATTCGATGGAGGCTTGAAACCATGATCACGAACATAGTAAGAATCACGAACTTTGAAGATGATAAGTTTCACCCTCTAGAGGTATCCACACCATGAACGAATATCAAGAACACTTGATCTTGGTTGCTAGACCAAAATTGTGAAACACGTTTTCACAATTAATATGAACTATATGGAATTTTATTTGTGTATTATTTTGTTCTTCAATCTAGGATGTCTTAGAACAAAATAAAACATCTCTCAAACTCTTTGAGACTTGCACAAAACATTGGCTTTGATTCTGGCCGAATTTAGCTGTTTATATACAAGTTAGACCTATTCCAAATAAGAAACTTGTGTCTAAACCCGTCCAAAATTATTTTCCAAATCAAATCAGGAAACCAGTCCCGGCATAGTGTGCGGCCGCCCAAAACCACCTGTGCGGCCGCACATCTATCTGGAAGGTTCTGGTACTATTTGACCCAAACTGTGCGGCCGCCCAACCCATCTTGTGCGGTCGCACACTTGTCCAGATTCCCATAGTTTCCAAAATTCCAATATAATCCTTATTTAAGATTCCTTATATTGTGTGTGACCCTCTAGGATTATACTAAGTTGGCAATGGGTTCAAACATGAAACCATAAGATATGATTAGGTTCTAGCAAACCGTCATACCTACCCAAATAATATAACTAGATACAAGTTCGCATTCCTTTAGAACATGTCATAATCCCTTTGTCCACGATGTCATTGAACACAAGTCATGGTCAATAAGTCAACTTGTATTGTTCAATACTTTCTCGATTCCGAATATGTTGATAATCCAAATGATATTGATCCAATCAATCCATTTGATTTTGGCCAAACATTTCACCAACATCATTCCTTCGAGGGGCCCAAGCTTGACATCTCTCCGAAGAGGGACAAATCCATTTAGCTTATTATTCTTCCCTACGTGAATCCGATTATGCCAATCATACCCTTTATAACTACCATGTTAAGGCAGCGTTTGAATATGTTAAACACAATATTCATCAAGTGGAAGACTATAATAACTTCATGTCTAATGATTCAAATGACATAACTAATATGAGATTTATATATGACATAGACCATGACATAAATCTCATACAGCGGGTCATGTCCAGTACTTTGTTCCAAACAAGTACCTATAAATCTAACATGATCATCACATGATCATTTAGCTTTTATACTAGTGCTTAACAAGCTCTAGGGATGGAGATTATTATAAGCAAACATGAGCATTAATAATAATCTAAATATCTCTTCATTAATATGAATATAATGATAACACATACAACGTTTAACAAACATGCCTAGGGCACCAACACAAACAATCTCCCACTTGTCCTAGGCCTAATCTCTAGGCACCAATACCCATGGACCCAACATGACCATCATGTTTAGCTTGTGGAAGTTCCTTTGTTAGCTTGTCCGGAACGTTATCATTACTTGGTACTTTGCATATATTTACATCTCCCTTATCAACGATTTCTCGAGCGATAAGAAAACGCCTAAGTATGTGTTTGGATTTGGGATGTGCTCTTGGTTCCTTTGCTTTATTCAATATCACCACTATTGTTACTAATAAGGTCTATTGGATTAGCAATACTAGGAACCATCTCAAGTTCTCCAACGAACTTTTTAATCCAAACAGTTTCCATCGCAGCATCCAATGCAGCAATATACTTAGTTTTAGTCGTAGAATTAGTGACTGTACTCCGCTTGGAACCATTCCAACTTACAGTTCCACTATTTGACATATACACAAAACCTGATTGCGATCTATTATCATCTTTGTTGGTTTGGAAGCATGCATCCGAGATCATCTTCCATACCTTTATAGATCATAAACGAATCTTTAGTCTTTCTAAAGTACTTTAAGAATCGCTCTCATAGCCATCCAGTGAATCTCACTGGTGTCGGATTAATATCTACTCGTCATGCTCCAAGCATTAGATATATCCGGTTTAGTACTTATCATGGCATCATGGATCCAATTGCCGAAGCAAATGGCATCTCATTAATTTTCTCATGCTCATCTTTTGTCTTTAGGACATTGAGTCTTTCTTAAAGAAACTCCATGTAACACTGACAAATGTCCTCTCTTAGAATTTTCCTTGCAGAATCTTCTTATGACTTTGTCAATGTATGTACATTGGCTTTAAACCATTTAACTTCCTTGATCTATCTCTATAGATCTTAATGCCAATGACTTATGCGGCTTCATCCATATTCTTTATTGCGAAACACTTTCTTAACCAAATCTTTACA
Organism: Campanula takesimana; assembly: GCA_026119855.1. Classification (NCBI taxonomy): domain Eukaryota; kingdom Viridiplantae; phylum Streptophyta; class Magnoliopsida; order Asterales; family Campanulaceae; genus Campanula; species Campanula takesimana. Next base: position 211,028 of record JAOWBW010001018.1, read on the forward strand.
GATTAAAGTGTAGGAATGTCGTTTCCAATGAGCAATATGTCATCCACATATTAGATAAGGAATAGCACCATGCTCCCACTAACCTTCTTGTATATACAAGATTCATCTTCGTTCATGATCAAGCCAAGCTCTATGAGTTATCAAAACGGAGATCCCAACTCCAAAAAGCTTGCTTCAATCTATCCAATGAATCTTCGCAACTTTCATACCTTTTAGAATTTTCTTGACTATCAAAACCTTTAGGTTGTATCCAATACATCCTTAAGTGAGTTCACGTTGAGGAACACTTGTTTTGACATCATTTTGTCAAATTTCATATTCCAAATATGAACATGTGACTATGAAAATTCTAATAAGTTTCTTGCTACCCATATAAGTTTTTCTCCAAGAAAAGTCATTCATCTCCTTTGGTTTTTACACCTTAGGTTAGAATGATCAAGTTCCAAACTTGATTATTATACATGAATTGCCTTTTAGATTTTATGACTCCAAGCCATTAATCTAAATGTGGAGTTGATATTGCATCTTTGATAGGTGGTAAATACTTCATTCTAAATGAACTTTACCTCAATACTTTCTATTTCGAAATATCCAATATTTTTTCTAATAGATTGTATTTTATCATGTGTGCAAGTACTTGTATATCTTGAACGGATTTTCACAACCCCTTGTGAAAACTTGTTCAACTTCCATCATAGGTTAAATACTATTTTCTGGGTCTCGAACCATTCAAGATATGTTTTACTCCCACTGATTCTTTTAGAGATAAACCTTTTATCTAGAAAAGTATCATCATAAGCAACAAACCATTTGTTTTTTATGAGTAAAATTTTATCCTCAAGTTTCCTTAGGATATCCCTTGAAAATATATTTATTAGATTTAAATGTGAGTGTGTCTCAGACAACTCCTTTCCAAAAGGTCTCACCATCTTAAATCTTTATGAAAGACAAACCGAGTTTTCTTTCACCATTTAACCTCTTTTGATGGAACTCAAATTAGTGTAGTTATAGCGGTTTGTAATACATAACCCCAAAATTAATAATGGAAGATCAATTTGACTTTATCATCTAATGAACCATATCCAATAAGGTTCTTGTACTTCCACGTAAACACATCATTTAGAATGGTGTTCTTAGTGAAGTTAATTTGTGAAACCATTTCACAACTTTAATGATGACTGTCAAATTCTTGGTTAAATTATTCATCATCATGATCCAATCAGAATCTTTGAATAGTTTTACCAAGTATAACCAAAATTCTCTTTTTGCATTGCTTCTTAATGCACCATATACATCAAAATGTATTAGGTCGACTAAGATATTAGCCTTTTACCAATCATAGTAAAAGATGTCTTGGTCCAAGTAAATAAGTTTGCATAAATCATATGATTCCAAATCATATGACTTAAAACTCCGTTCCATGGAATTTTAGATATGCATTTCTCATTTATTTGATCAAAACAATAATGCATAAAGAATTTTGATTATTTGTGTTATAGCCTTTATTACTTTGTTCTTCAAGATTTAGGATATAAGATTTATTTATATGATAACACAATAAAGTAAATCATAATAAATAAAGCACCTTTCTTATTCCAAATAAGAAATAAATATCCTTCATTATCTTATAACAAAATAATATTTCCTACTTCATTAGTAAAGCCACTTTACAAGTGTTTTATGAATAATGTTGCAACTCTTGCATCATTACCACTCATAGATCAACCTTTACTAAAAGTAGTCTTTCAATTTACTAATTATTCTGGTATCCAATACCCAATAATTAAATTTAGAAAGATTAATTTATAACATAAATATCCCAAGTGGTAGTCCCACTACCATTCTTTTTATTGATCGTCCAGAATTATGACTACAATTTTAGATGGTCAATCCAATTGCCACTTTACCAAATTGCATCAATTAGAGTTATAATTTTAACCACAATTATTTCCTTTAGGTTTGACAACTCTTGTCTTACCTTTTGACTACAATTTTAGATGGTCAATCCAATTGCCACTTTACCAAATTGCATCAATTATTTCTTTTAGGTTTGACAACCCTTGTCTTACCTCTCCTTTGGCACTTGGCCCTTTTCCATCATGAACCATGAGCATTGGAGAACCATTCTCCAATATCTTCATCTTCGCAATTTTTTAGCATGTTAATGCAATTCGAAGAGATTCTTATTCATTCTAAGCATGTCATAGTTCATCACTAAGTGATCATAACATTTGAACAATGAATCAAGAATGAGATCCATGGCTTGCTCCAATCCAATTGGACAACCAAGTTTCTCAAGATGCTCTACGTAGCCTTGATCTTAAGCATGTGAGGTTCCATTCTTTGTCCTTTACTCATTTTGCAATGAGTGAATGCAACAAGGGTTTTATACCTCTCTTGCTTAGATTGCTCTTTGAAACATGTAACTCAACTCCACGCCTATTTAATAGGCTTCCACAAGTTCCAAACTTTGTTGGAGTTTAAGAGCACATAATCGTGAGCATAAGACAACTAACATTCCTAGAATCATAATCATGATTCTTGTGATTGTCTACTCCGGCATTAGGTTCTTTAGGAATTGGCCCATCAAGAATGTACAACCCATCTTCTTGCCTTAGAACCATTTTTAGGCTCAGGATCCAATCCATGAAGTTTGTACCATTCTCTTTGAAGCTCATCCTTCTAAAGGATTTATCGCAACGAAGTTAGTTGTCATTATCTACAACTCATGCAAAATTTCCAAAATTTTACAAGTACCAATCTCATTAAAGAGATAAATAATGTATTTTCCAAAAATACTCCCACTAAATTATATAACCTTCTTATACATCCAATGTATAATATAATTTAAATGGGTTAAGATCCAACTTTAATTTAATTTTGAGTCCACGGAGGCGGATTGCTCAAAACTAAATTAATTAGGTAGACAACCCTGTCAATCATATCCCATATGACTCTTAGATCCTTTTCTGAGATTCTTTTAAATTGGGCTAAGATCCATCTTTAATTTAATTTTGAGTCCACGGAGGCAAACTGCTCAAAATCAAATTAATTAGGTAGACAATTTCTTGTCAATCATATCCAATATGATTCTTAGGGATCCAATTTCAAAAGCATGTTTAATCTCATCTTTACCTAGGCCCAAAACTGTTTTGACGCCTTATTAAGTCCAACCATTTTAAACGTATAGGAACCATTCAATTTAATGCACCTCGCGGAGGCGCGAAGCCACATTAAATTAATGAACCTCATCTTGCTCATACATGAATAAAATTAATGCACCTCGCGGAGGCGAACCCACATTAAAGTCACCCATGTACTAACAAGTGTTTTAATCATGGCATGGCAAGAGGACTTAAAACTTTCTTGAAGGTTCATTACCATATAGCATACAACATATTTATGAGCACACAAGATAAACATGTTACGAATCAAGTTTAGCCACTAAATTAATCATCATTAATTTAAGCACAACATTTATGTGTCATTAGTTTCTCTATAATTATGAGGATGAGACTATTTCAACTTTGGTTATTATCTCCAAATCAAGACAACAAGAAGTGCGGTCGAACTAAGCCATTAGGCAACCACAATCCCGCACTAATTCAAGAAACCAAGAAAGTAGTCCATGTGGCCGAAACTAAGTAATAGATGGTCTCGATAAACGTAGGCCAATTGCATCCACAATTCCACATGGATCTCCAATCTTTGAATCAAGAACTTTGTTTTTCAATTTTAGCAATTATGAACTCTTCATAATTCTAACTTCGTTTTATCTTTGAAACTTTGATTGCGATCAATTTTTGGGAAACACAATCTCGATGAATGCAGATTAGCCATCCAAACTTGAGCCAATCTTAGAATCACAAGACTAAAACAAATAGGAATTCAAACCAACTAAATCCACCCCGCGACCCAAAAAGAACCCCAGCCCAGACCATAAGGTCCGGCCGGGTCCTTACTTTGGTCCGGTCGGACCTACCTCAAAATTCCAGCTTCTGACCATCACTGTGCGGCCGCCCAAGAAAGACTGTGAGGTCGCCCAAACATGTGCGGCCGCCCACGTTTTTCTATGCGGTCGCACTGTAGCATCAGAATGATTTTTTTTTAGAGTTCGAAAATTTGTCTCAAAATTGTTTTCCCCGATTATTAAAACTTTGATCCAATCAAAAATTAATAATCAACCAATTCAGAATCCAACATAATTTTTAGTGCGATTCAATAGTGAGATTAAAGTTGTAAAACAATAAACCACATAAAATCATAGAACACATAAACATCATATATTCAATATTCATATCATGTTAGGCACATAAACAATTTATATACACACAACATGATCTAAGTATTGAAATAATCAACATGAACGGGGCTCTGATACCACTGTTGGGTTTCGGAGTAACATGCGCAGCGGAATTAAGCATTTAAAATTTAATGAAACCCAAAGCCCATAGATCCATTCATATGATTAAGTCAAATACAATATGATGAATACTAGAATACTAAGTTTCACCCTCTAGCGGTATCCACACCACGAACGAATATCAAGAACACTTGTTCTTGGTTGCTAGACCAAAATTGTGAAACACGTTTTCACAATTAATATGATCTATATGGAATTTTATTTGTGTATTATTTTATTCTTCAATCTAGGATGTCTTAGAACAAAATAAAACTTCTCTCAAACTCTTTGAGACTTGCACAAAACATTGGCTTTGATTCTGGCTGAATTTGGCTGTTTATATTCAAGTTAGACCTATTCCAAATAGGAAACTTGTGTCTAAACCCGTCCAAAATTCTTTTCCAAATAAAATCAGGAAACCAGTCCCGGCATAGTGTGCGGCCGCCCAAAACCACCTGTGCGGCCGCACATCTATCTGGAAGGTTCTGGTACTATTTGACCCAAACTGTGCGGTCGCCCAACCCATCTTGTGCGGTCGCACACTTGTCCAGATTCTCATAGTTTCCAAAATTCCAATATAATCCTTATTTAAGATTCGTTCTATTGTGTGTGACCCTCTAGGATTATACTAAGTTGGCAATGGGTTCAAACATGAAACCATAAGATATGATTAGGTTTTAGCAAACCGTCATACCTACCCAAATAGTATAACTAGATACAAGTTCGCATTCCTTTAGAACATGTCACAATCCCTTTATCCACGATGTCATTGAACACAAGTCATGGTCAATAAGTCAACTTGTATTGTTCAATACTTTCTCGATTCCGAATATGTTGATAATCCAAATGATATTGATCCAATCAATCCATTTGAGTTTGGCCAAACATTTCACCAACATCATTCCTTCGAGGGGCCCAAGCTTGACATCTCTCCGAAGAGGGAAAAATCCATTTAGCTTATTATTCTTCCCTACGTGAATCCGATTATGCCAATCATACCCTTTATAACTACCGTGTTAAGGCAGCGTTTGAATATGTCAAACATAATCTTCATCAAGTGGAAGACTATAATAACTTCATGTCTAAGGATTCAAATGACATAACAAATATGAGATTTATATATGACATAGACCATGACATAAATCTCATACAGCGGGTCATGTCCAGTACCTTGTTCTAAACAAGTACCTATAAATCTAACATGATCATCCCATGATCATTTAGCCTTTATACTAGTGCTTAACAAGCTTTAGGGACAGAGATTATTATAAGCAAACATGAGCATTAATAATAATCTAAATATCTCTTCATTAATATGAATATAATGATAACACATACAACGTTTAACAAACGTGCCTAGGGCACCAACACCAACACTGATACGCCCAGAGGCACGCGCTTCCCACCTTGACGGCGGAAGGCGCGCGCTTCTGGCTTCAAAGGCCGGAGGCGCGCGACTCAGAGAAGGCATTTTTGACAGAAAGGACTAGAAAGTTAGCACTGTTATTCATTTTAGTCCTTAAACTTAACGGGGTCAGTCAGGAACTTAATCGAAGTAACGGAAACTAACGGAAAACATATAAAATAGAGAGAAACACAAGATCAAATGTGCAATCGGGGTGAGCGGTCCAAGGCGGGGTGTCTACGGAGCCCCTCGGCGACGTGGATTGCAAAGCAAAACGCGTCGACGAAAGAAAGACAACCGCCGAGGACATCGATAAGAGAAAACAAAGACTCGATAAAACATGAATTTGAAATTTGCGAAGGATAGGGGTGCGCTCCCTGTGTGAGCAGCTTTATTGATATAGAAAGGATATGGCGGGTTCTGTTTTGCTGAAGCGGGATCTGTTTGCTGAAGTGGGATCCGTTTGCTGATGCGGGATCCGTTTGCTGAAGCGGGATCCGTTTGCTGATGCGAGATCTGTTTGCTGATGCGGGATCCGTTTGCTGAAGTGGGATCCGTTTGCTGAAGCGGGATCCGTTTGCTGATGCAGGATCCGTTTGCTGATGCGGGATTCGTTTACTGAAGCGGGATTCGTTTGCTGATGCGAGATCCGTTTGCTGATTCGGGATCCGTTTGCTGATGCGGGATCCGTTTGCGGATGGCGGGATCCGTTTGCGGATGGCAGGAACCGAGGCTCCGTCTGCCTATATGTGATATTTTTGTGTTACTTGATGGAAAGGTGGTGATTTTGCGGCTCACCATGGACCGAGTTGTTGTCATTGAATTGTAATTGTTTGACTCTGTGGGATGGAGGCGTAGTTGACGGCGGATCAATTTCTGCTGGGGATAAAGTGCCTTGAGTTGCAGATGCTGTTGACCTTGTGGTGGTACCTGTTAAGTGTGTGCTTTGCAGGTATATGTGCTTGTGACATGTATGAGATGTGAAATGGCAGTTATGAGAGAAATTGTGCTTGTGGTGTGATGTGATTTGAAGGCAGTTTTGCATGAGAGAGAATTTTTGTAAGAATGGAGAAAGTGATTTTGTGTGCGGTGTGATTTGAGGAAAGCCTCGGATGTATTCATACCTCAACTTACCATTGCCGTTGGATGGATTAGTGTTGTGGTGGTGGATGCCTTGATGCTTTTGATGAAGAATGTCCATGCTTTGGATGGAGAATGATGATGTTGGTGATGATGAATTGTTTTTGCCTTTGATGGAGTGTCGGTGAGATGGTATTCTGGGTGATGGGTTGGTCGTGCCAAAAGGCTGCTATGAGAGCCCGCGCTCGAAGACAAACCACACCGAAATGATCGCTCATGAAAGCGATTCGGGTGATGCCTCGTTGCTAATGCGCTTTTGGAAATGCGCTCGGTTCCCACACAATGGTTTCCTCTCGATGGAATCAAAACAGTCAAGAGTCGCCACCTCATTTTATTTTAGGAAAAAAACGAAGATAAAACCTTTTTTTAGAGAAAGTGGGTTCGGGGGCTAAGTTACGAGAAGAGAAGGGGTTAGGCACTCTCCTCGCCCGTGATGGTCTCTATTATGCATGCCACTTAAATTCATTTTATGCCTTTTAATGCCTTGCTTTTATGCCCTAACCAAAATGGTGATTTATATACATGGAAGTCTTTCTATTCTAGGAATGTTTGCTTTAATTCACAAATGAGAGTCGGTTTGGGTGGACTCTCAGTTGGTTTTGAAAATGGTTTAGCATTTATATCCAGTAAAATAAACACACAAAGGGTTGGGGGATTAATATTTACAATGGTGAACAAAAAAGGGAAACAAATCCCATAAAAAAGAATGTCCAAACTCCGTCCCCAAAGATTTTAGGGACTGCTGTCCCTTCCTTCTTTCTGTACCTTCTCTTATGCTTGCACAATATGGAAAGTGAATGTTAGGAAAAGTCCCTAACACATAAAGTATCAACCATGAATTTTCCTCTGATTTTAGGAGCATGTTAAGGTGTCCAAACAAGGCATGCAAGATAGAACTTTCAACAGCCAGATCTGACAGACATTCATACATCCATAAAAGACTCACTTTTTGTATCATGAAAAAGGGGGAAACATGGAAAACACTAAACATGAAAGTTATTCCTAACATATCAAAGTTTATATCTGGAAAGTTTCAAGGTCATCAAGAAAGTTTAAGTCACACAAAACACCTCTGACATTTTGGTGTCAGAACAGGAAGTATGCTAATCTGAGAACAGAGAGTTGGAACAAAAAATGGAAAGAACCTCTTCCACTAAGGGTAAAAATAAGATATGTACATTCTCATTTTACTCTGTTTGTCTAGAACAAACCATATTTTTTGGTCTAAGACCAAAAACCATGTTTGTTATGTATAAAGAGAGCAACAAGACAGAAAGATACAGACTGACAGACTGCTGGAAAAATACAAATGGCATGAAAACACCTATGAAAACTCATCTACATGAAGTGATGTGGGCATGAAACTTTGTGTGTGCATATATGTACATACTAAAAACACAAAACAACGGCCATTGAAGCATTTGATCAAGATCTATCATCATTTAGAGAGAAGAACAACAAGAATATCAACATTGTATCTTTGGACATTAAATGGAGGTCTAGCCTAACATGGTGGCTATACCTCTCAACACATTACATAATCAACTACATCTTACATAGGTGAAAATTACAAGAACAAGATATTACCTAGATGTGCTTCCTTTGCTTCCAATGGAAGACTTTTTTGTTGTTTTACTTAAGGTGTTTGCCTTAGATTGAAAGAGTGTTTGAGTGGGTTGTTTTTGCTTGTGTTTGGTGTGTGTTTAGGGTGGTGTTATGGTGGTGATGTGGTGGTCTATGGACTGAGATTTGAGAGTGGTGAGAGTGCTTCTTGGAAGTGCTAGAGAGAACAAGAGTGAATGGGAGTGTTCTTTTATGAATAATGGATGAGGGAGGTAAGTATATGGAGGAGGGAGGTGGGAAATGACCTTAGGCCACCCTTGCTAGGCCTAGGAGTCAGTTTAGGGGGTGGCTACCCCGTCCATTTGCAGCTGGGAATGATCAAAATCAAGACTTTTGTGGCCAAGTTGCTGAAGAACAAACTGCTGTCTGAACCTCCCAAACCAGCCGTACGGCTCATACCTCCGTCCCTTCTTCCCAAAGTGCCACTTGTCGCATTCTGATTGGCTCCTTCCTTATTGATTTGGCCAGCCAACTTGGGCCACTTGTCTGGCTCTTTTAGGCATGAATGATCACAATTTTTGCTCCGGTATTGGTTCCGCAACAGTCCAAGTTTTGTCCGAGTGTGCGCGCAATGGTGTCCCGGTTGTCCGCGGTCCCAACATGGAAGTTGCTTGAAATAATCTTGTGGTCATGTACGTTTATCTGAAATATGTTAATGAGCAAGGAATGACAATAATATATTTTTAATGCACAGAATGGATAATAACGAGCAGTTCTAAGGGTGCGGGCCCCATTTCGGGTCCCGCAGCTCAAAAATCGAAGTACATGCCTGTTTACTCGTTTTTTTGCTCTGATCATGAATTTAAAGTCCGTTAATCCATTTGATGCACCGATAAGGCTCACGGCACTCCCGCATAGCCAAATCGAGGGCTTAGGTCAATTTTAGAGTTTAGACCGATTAAAAGGGGTTTGATAAGGGGTGCGAGATCGAGGTGTCTACAGAGCCCCTCGTCGAATCTCCTTGTAATGTAAAGGGGATTCTACGATTCACTAAGAGACAAACGATCTCGTCTAGGGTGTAACGGCTGGGTCCGAAGTAGGACTTCCTACGTATCTCTTTCGAGAATCAAGCCTCCGTAGTTCTAACTCAAACAAGCAATCAAACAAAGACAAACGATGGTCGGTCCCGGATTCCCGGTTTACCTACATATCTCTTTCGAGAATCAGACCAAACGTAGTTCAGGTTTATTGAAATTTAAAATGCAAGGGGTTGCATTGAGATGCGATGTCTCTTTGCTGGGGATGAGATTGACATGAGAAAAAATTTATGAGAACGGGTGACTGAGTTCACCGGGGTGAACTGCCTACGTATCCCTCCATGGGAATCAAGTCAAAACGTAGTTCGGGGGAGGTACAACTCGGCCAGGCGAGATGACCAAGGTGGAACAACAATACTCAAGGATTGACGCAGGGTACAATCGGAGCGGGGGGTACATCTCAGAATCCGGGAGATGACCTAATTCAACATCGAAATGAGTCGCATCTGACTCTGGGGATCGGTCTTCGACCAACAATTTGCAAAAACGGGCGACTGAGTTCATCGGGGTGAACTGCCTACGTATCCCTCCATGGGAATCAAGTCGAGTCGTAGTTCTGACTCTAACCAACTCAATCAATCAAGAGAAGGCTTAAGATCAACATTACTCGAGGATTGACGCAAGGTACAATCCGAGTTGAGGTATATCTCTAAATCCGGGAGACTACCAGGGGATATAATAACGACTCATCGAGGGCCGGACGCTTCACGCCACTCAGGAAAACCAACTTACTCAAAGATCGAGCGCTTCGCGCTAATCAAAAAAAAGGGGGAACAACTCAACATCAAGAGAAGACCAAATAACAGATGACAATTCATAAAACATTCAATCAAAGGATACGCTGCTCTCCGAGCTATGTCCAGAGCCCTCGGCTTTTGAGTTGTCGTGTGATGAGATTTTAGTGCTTTATTAAGAAGTGAACCATCGCTTCGTGTGATCCCCTGGCACTGTTTCAGTTTTGACTGAAGTCTCTCGCGCCTCGGGGAGATGACAACATCGACTTTGCGTGCCGTGACCTGAAAGTTAGCTTTGCATGCAGTGGCGGATATGATTCGCATAGATAAAATTTGGACCAAATCTGATCGAGCACAAGCTCTCTTTCATTTTGAAGTCGGGATGTTAATCTTTTGTTTTAACTCACTTATTAAATGACACCTGACTCGTGATTAATGACCAACAATGAACCAAACTCGGATTAGAGGGTTGCAGATTGATGAAACCAAGGGGGGTTATTCACCTAGGGAAGCGTGGAAAAGATAAAATTCTGGCTAGGTCAGAGGTCAGCAGCCGTACGTCTACTGAGGGGGTTCTGGAAATTTCTTGGAATTCGTGCCTTATCCATGCAAGGGGGAGGTGTGCACTTTGAGGGAGGCATGCTGGAACCCTATCTCCGAGCTACTATAAAAGGGGAGGAGGAGTTTCATTGTTTTTCATCCCAAAACCTTCTCCTTCTTTCTTTCCTTGAAATCCCGACCTTTCTTCCCTTTTCAAATGGATCATCTCGGCCCAACCATGCTTAGCATTGAAGAATACCGCGAGGGACTCAACCGTTGGGTGAGTTCCTACTCAGAGAGTGCGCGAGCAGCACTAGAAGAGACCTTTCATTTCAAACTCCTTTTGGCATTAAGGAGGCTTCATATCCAATGGGAGATGATCCGCGGTGCGTCCGTCTTCTGGTCGACATGTACTCACTTATTTAATTTTACCCAAGATGAGTTGTGTCCTACCTTTGAGGAATTCTGCGCCATTACGGGAAACCCAACTCGTGGTAGGGCTATGGTGCCCACTTCTCGCACGACCCCTGTCCGGTGGCTCGCTGAGGTCTTCGACTTTGATATCGAATTTTCGAGGAGGCTCCTTCACAGGACCCACTTTGATATCACTTGCTTCCCCGGACTCTATGGTGAGGCTGCCCCTCATAACCCGGAGTATTCTGACCGCAGGGATTTTTCCTTAGTCATGTGCCTCTTTGCTGAACTGTTCTTCGTCTCTTATGACGGTTTCATTGATTCAAGAATGGTGGATATTGTTGATTCCTGCAAAGGTGGTGCCAGCAATGTGATGACTGTCCTTTTGGCAGAAACCTTGCACGGGCTGGACGGTTACTATCCCAGGGGTGACGCTTTCACATCGGGCAGCCCCATTTTGCTGCAAATATGGCTCCAGGAGCATCTCAGAATCATTCGCCCGGTGTATGATCCAGACCATACCCCTTCCATGCTTCCGAGGCGAGGTTTAAACAGGCAGAACTGCACTACTGTCAAGGAGTGGGTTGGACACTTTTGGCGGATTAGGTCGGCAGACATCCTGTGGGTGCCCCCGCATTGGAACCCGAGCAGGTACATTATCACAAGTGCGGGTCACTCTTTCGTTTGGTTAGCTGGGCTTTGATCTACCACCTTTTATCTAGGCCATCGGATTTCCCACCAATTTGGACAAGTCCAAGAGGTTCCCTTTTCTGACCACCCTATCCCGGCCAATTTACCCGTGGATGCCAATATTTGCGAATTGTTGAAAGAGCTTTGGTATAGGAATGGTGCGCACATCGGCAGAGGCAGACGCCGGAGCGAAGGGGACTCATTCTATGAACCCTCTTTGGCGTATCTCGAATGGCTGGGTCCTCAGACTGTTGAAGACAATGCTACCATCACAGCTTCGGTCTCAGAGCTCTTAGGTCCAGAGATTCTGTCTGGGGGTTACTTTTCTCAGATAATGGGTCCCACAGTCTTCCAAAATCAGATAGGCGGGAATCAATCACGCAACGACCATCGGTCGGGACGTCGCAAGACTGGCCGAGACTTAGCTTCAAGGATTACCCTGCCCGATGCAACCGGCTCTGGGAACCAAAGGGGAGAGAGCTCTTCAGGCTTTTTCCAGAACGTGTTCAACCGTCTCGGTTAATGAGTGGAATTTCATTTATTTCTGCATAATCCTTGGTTGCCACGCCATGATGTTTTTTTTTTAATTATTTTATTTTTAAAGTTTGTTGTGTTTGTTTTTCCTTTTAAAATGTAATGTTTGCAAGTTCAACGTGGGGAATAAAGTTTTTTATTACTAATGACCGGACCCGAAGGTTGCCTACGTTCCTCTTTAGAGGCTCAGGTCAGTGTAGTTCGACACAGTTACTTGAATTTTTGCACGCCTCCTGTTTTTTACCTAGAACTGCCCTTTCGGGTTTTCACCTCTAGTGGGGCTGTCTTTTGCGCTCTCTTTTTTTTTTTTTTTTTTTTTTTTTACAGACTCGATAGGAATCACCAGACTCTGCGCCTTCTACGCGTAATTCGGTTTGCAGAAACACGGCTCCTCCGGATTGTATCTTCTTAACAATGTAGGGGCCCAACCATGGAGACTTCCATTTCCCTCGGGGGTCGACATAGCTTGGTGGCTTTTCTCGCAAAACCAGATCTCCCACTTTGACTTCACGGTCTTTGACCTTCTTGTTAAATGCCCTGGCGATTCTGCGTTGATACGCGCGGTTGTGCTCTAAAGCCAACAATCGCTTTTCATCGAGTAATTCTAACTCTTCATGGCGACTTTGTATCCAATCAATCTCGGACACTCGGTTTTCAAGTAAAACTCTCATGGAGGGGATTTCAAGCTCAATCGGGAGAACTGCCTCCATGCCATACGCAAGTGAGTAAGGAGTAGCCCCAGTCGGTGTCCGGACAGATGTGCGGTATCCCCACAAAGCTAAAGGCAACTTCTCGGGCCAATCCTTTCCGTGATGGCCATCTTTCTAATGATGCTCTCAAGGGTTTTGTTCGCCGCTTTTACCGCTCCATTGGCTTATGGTCGATAGGGGGAAGACTTGTGCCGGATCACACAGAATTCGTCAAGCAGTCGGTTGACTTCCCCTTCAAAGTGAGTTCCATTATCTGAGATCATCTCATAAGGGACTCCATATCTGTAGAAAATGTTGGTGCGGATGAACTCGGCTACCTTTTTGTCATTCAAGACTTTGTAAGCAGCGGCCTCAACCCATTTGGTGAAGTAGTCGATAGCCACGAGCACATATTCTTGCCCGCTCGAACCCTTCGGTTTGACTTGACCAATAACATCTATCCCCCATGTGGAGAAAAGCCAAGGAGCGGTTGATTGATAGAGAACGTGCGGCGGCAGATGTTGTAGGTTAGCATACCGTTGACACTGATCACAAGTTCGCACTTTCATCATACAATCCTTTTCCATTGTAGTCCAGTAATACCCTTGCCTCACTATCTTCTTAGTGAGCATGTGCCCATTCATGTGGGGTCCATACAGCCCCCCATGGATCTCATCCATAATTCTGGTTGCTTCAGGCTTGTCTACACAGAGCAAATTTTGTCCCTTATGATATCTTTTGTACAATCGATCTCCGGAAATCACAAATTGGGAGGCCCATCTTCGCATTGCAATTCTTGCCCGTTTGTCCTTCTCTGGAGGGTAGATCCCTCTTTTGAGCACATTCCATACGTCTGTGTACCATGGCTCTTCATTTTCCTCACCTTCCAATTCAATGGCCAGGCAGTAGGCTGGGATTGATCTCTTACTAACCACAAACGGCTTTATCATGACATCAGCAGGGAATTCCATGATGGAGGATAAGGTAGCCAACGCATCTGCGAATCTGTTTTGGTCCCACGGGAGGTAATGAAATAAGATATTCGAGAAACGTTCTGTGAGCGCTACCAGTCGAATATGATATTGTTGTAGTCTCGAATCTTGGATCCTCCACTTTCCTTCAATCTGATTGATGATTAGGGCGGAGTCCCAGAACACTTCAATTTCTTTGACCCCTCTGTTTAACGCCTCTTCAAGGCCAGCCATGCAAGCCTTATACTCCGCTGTGTTATTTGAACAGTTAAAGTCTAACCAGATAGCAATGGGCGTGTGCGCATAGCTTGGATCAATGAGCAAAATTCCAATTCCAAAACCTCTTTTGTTGGCAGCCCCATCAAAAAAGAGTTGCCATTTGTTTTTTGAACAATCAACAGCATAGATTTCTTCATCGGGAAACTGTGCTTCTGGTTCGGGCTCGAGATCAAGAGCCAAATCTGCGAGTTGGTCTGCTATCACCCTTCCTTTAATTGACTTAGGCGTTGCGTAAGTCATATCAAATTCGCTTAAGAGAAAAGCCCATTTGGCTACTCGATTGGACATGGTTGGCCTTTCGAGGATGTACTTTACTGGATCCATCCGGGATATCATCTGAACGGGCAAGGATTGCAGATATATCTTTAATCGCTGCGAGACCCAAACCAAACCGGTGCAGGCCTTTTCCAATGCTGAGTAGTTCAATTCACTCCCTTGTAGCTTTCTACTAAAAAAATAAATTGCACTTTCAACCCAGGAGTCTTCTTTTTCTTGTGCCAGCATTGCTCCTACTGCAGTGTCAGTGACGGTTAGGTACAACCGCAGAGGTTTGTGCGAATGAGGTGGGGCCAAGACCGGTGGGCTTGTCAGGTATTCTTTGACCTTTTCAAAAGCAATCTGGCATTCTTCATCCCAGGATCGATCGGTGTCCTTTTTTAGGAGCTTGAAGAGCGGCTCACATATCGTGGTTAGCTGCCATATGAATCTTCTGATATATTGAATTCTTCCCAAGAAACCCTTTACCTCCATTTGAGTCTGAGGTTGGGGCATTTCTGTGATGGCCTTTATTTTGTCGGGGTCGATTTCAATCCCTCTTTCTGTTACCAGGAAACCCAGGACCTTGCCTCGGACGGTACCGAATGTGCATTTAGCAGGATTCAACTTCATGTGATACTTCCGCAGCCTTTCAAAGAATTTTCTGAGGTCAATCAGATGCTGGGCGTTTTCTTCGACTGAGTGCACAATCATGTCATCCACGTAGATTTCAAGTTCTTTGTGGATCATGTCATGGAAAAGAGTTGTAGCACCTCTTTGATAAGTCATTCTGGCATTTTTAAGACCGAAAGGCATCACAGTGTAACATAATGTCCCCCACGGGGTGATGAAGGAGGTTTTCTCTTGATCTTCCACCGCCATTTTAATTTGGTTGTAACCCGCCATTCCATCAACAAATGACTTCACTTTGTGCATTGCGACTGAGTCAACCAGAATATCAATATTTGGTAATGGGAAATCATCTTTCGGGCAAGCTTTGTTGAGGTCTCTGAATTCAACACATATCCGGACTTTGCCGTTCGCCTTCTCGACTGTGACCATGTTGGACAACCATTGGGGATATTCCACAACTCAGATGAAACCCTCTTGCAGCAACCTCTCGATCTCTTCTTTAACCTGGAGGGCCCACTGCGGCTTGATTCTGCGTAGTTTCTGTTTGACCGGCTTGGCGTCGGGAAAGGTGAGAATTCGGTGCTCCACAATTGTCAAATCTAACCCAGGCATATCTTCATACGACCAAGCAAACACATCGACAAATTCATTGAGCAAACGGATCAACTGTTCCCTGTCAGCCCCTTTCATGAAGCTTCCAATTTTCATTTCTTTGACTTCCTCGTTCAGCCCTAGATTGACAGTAGACAAATTTTCCCCACAAGCCTCTAACTTTCGTTCCCCACGCTGCTTTGCTAAACTGCTTAACTCAATTAAATAATCTTTTTCACCTTGGCTTACGTATTTTAAAGATTCATGATTAACTTCATTTGTTATTAAATTTTCATTTGTTAAATCATTATTTAAAATATTGGCAACCAAGGAGTAAGCGGAAATAGAGGAAATTTCATTCACGACAGAGGGGAGTACAAGCTCGGCGACCGCTTCGAGGTCCTCGACAGTGAGGCCCTCTTCGGGAGTCCCAGAAACAACATCAGAGAGTACAAAGGGTTCAAAAGCCGGTCTCTCTGGGCGAACATATCCAAACTGCTTCACGAGCACGTCAACAGTAGCGAGCGGGCCAGTGGTTTTGGACTAGTTATTAAGTGGTACCACTGCCGGCTTGAGGTGCTTCAACGGGTCATAAGCTTCTGTGGTCCCTTCCTCAATCATAACCACAGATCCGTCTTCAAGGCCAAATCTTTCATCGATATTCCACAGTCTGGTTGCTTATAGGAACCGCCCAAATCAAGGCTTTCATCGAAAAACTTCACATCATCAAATACTTCCCATCCCGTACGGGGTTTTTCGTCCATGTCATTAGACGGCTCAAGAGGCATATCATTGGTCACATTTTCGCCCTTGCGAATAAAGTATCCTTTCCAAGATTTTTCATAGGGACGGAGTGGTGGGAGCTCATAGGCCCTTCCCTTCTTGATGGCATTAACCCTCTCCCTTTTTTCACGCATGGCTTTGGCAATTTCAGCGGGAGTGGGCTTGTAGCCGAGTCCAAACGGAGGAATGAAAACAGGCACATCATTTTTGATAGCTTCAATACACCCTTGTTGCTCTTTCCCGAGTCCCAACATAGCTAAGAAATTCATCTTCTTGACCATATTCAAGGCCATCGCGTGACCATACTTGGTCCTCTTTACCCCAATCAGATCGGTTTCTTTGACATATTCAATAGTATGGATCCGAGCTTGCGGGATCACTTCAAAACCACTCAAGAAAATACTGGTATCTTTGGGCTCGATTCCTAAGATCGGGAGGTCGTTGACTTGCGTGTCATCCTGGGCGTGAACTACCACAACATGATTGTCGTGGATGAACTTGATGCATTGATGGTAAGAAGAAGCTATCCCTTTCACTCCATGGATCCAAGGGCGTCCCAAGAGTAGACTGAATGAGGACTTGATGTCGATCATTTGAAATTCGATTGGCATAACAAGAGGGCCAATGGTGAGAGTGAGGGAGATAACACCCAAGACACAGCGACTGGTGCTATCGTAGGCACGGACCACTTGAGAAGATGGGGCCAAATCAGTTATCTTAACTCCCAAATCTGTGAGAACATGCACAGGTGTAAGGATCCCGCCCCAAAAAAAAGAACACACGAGCATCGTTTCAAGGGCGAAATACCAAACGCGGGAACCGGACCAATTTAACGGAGTCGCCAAATTTTGTTAATTTTAAACCCAACAAAATGACAAAGGTTTGAGTTCAGAGGTTCGGAGGTCAGGTTACAACTTGGGAGGAGTTTTTACGTCCTCTCAAGTTGCCTCGGACAAAGCTGAGTCTCCCTTGTTAGTTAACAAAAGTGCATGTGTGTGTGTGTGTTTTAACGGAAAATCTTTGTTTTAACTTTTTATTTATCTTTTCAACTGAAAAAGGGTTTGTTTGACAAGAAAACAGAAGATAGAAGGGCAAAATGGTCAATCTCCCCATACGGCCAAAGTAGCCGTATGGATGGGGAGACCACTCCTGGGATTTTACAGTTTATTCAAGCAACAGTCCAGTTCCAGGCAGAAACAGAGCATTCTGCTTGAACTGGACCAAACTGTTCTGATTCCAGTTTGTTATTCCAACACAAAAAATATTAACAACTCATTCCTATGCCATTTGATCATCAAAGAACCTCCCAAAACAAGAGTTTGGGCATGATTAAATGCAATCATGGGAGAAACATGAAAAAGGTGGCCAATATGCCCTTTTGAGCCATAGTGACCATTTGATGAGTAAAGATTGAAACTTTACCATCAAAATGGCTCTTCTAGGCAAGATTAATCCTTTAGGGACAAGAAAAAACCATAAAGATTGGATCTTTATTACCCAAACTTGGGAATTTTGGGCTAGATCAAGGTGATGAGGATAAAGATTGAGACTTTATCCTCAACATGATCATCATAGCTTAAAATGAGCAAAATGAACAACAAGAGCATCATCCATGACAAGAATGTAAATGAACAATCAACAAGCCATGATCAAACTAGGTTTGAACCTCTTCCACACAAAGTATGGAGGGCACCTTTGATCATCTCATGGCTTGGACTAGGAAATATAAATAATAATAGATATATGTATATTGCTTGAATGGACAAGACTTGCAAGAATGTAAAGATCAACAATAAATGACAAGATCAAAAATAAATAGAGTTCTTAGATGAAGAGAAGGGAGGGGGAGGAGGTGGCTTTACCTATCTTGGTTTAGGCCAATCTTCCTTTCTCTCTTTCACTCTTTGTTCAGTCTTACTCACACTATTCTGAGGTGAATTCGACAGAGTAACCTTAGTTCTAATGTTTTCTCTCCCCCCTTGAAATGATCACCAAGGGGTTCTATTTATAGCGACTGAGGGTGCCCAAACCAGCCGTACGGCTAGGCCCCTCTAGTACCCAAAGCATCCGTACGGCTCAGCCTGGCAAGCTTCTGGATTTTTCCAATTTTATACCAGAATAGTCCTGGAATTTATAGCTTATCCTAGGGAGGTCCTGGCCTATTAGCTTATCCCTGAAACGGTGCTAAGTCTACCTCTAAGATAGGTTGGTTTCAGATTGGGGTACTTACAACGGGGCAAACATTGACCGAAGAGCCATTATCGACCGACACACGAGATAAGTGCTCACCTCTAACCCCAACTGTGATGTGCAGAGCCTCGATATGATTAAGGCCAATTTTCGGTGCATCGAGGTCAGTAAAAGTGATAATGTTCCCAAAATGAATGTTGTCGACCATGTGGACAAGGTCATTGGGAGACGTCTCGATTGGGATAATAGCTTGAGTGAGAGCTTTAACCAGAGTGTCTCGGTGCTCTTGAGAAGATAAAAGCAAACCCCAAATGGATATATTAGCGTGGGTTTTCTTTAACTGCGTTAAGACCGGGTTCTCGGTGACCTTTTCTTTCTGAGCGGAAGCTCCTTCTTTGTCCTTTCCAGGTTCGCTCGCCTCAGGATTCAGAGACTGATAGGCTCTCCCTGAGCGAGTGAGATGATTCACGTTTCCACCAATCCAAGTGGCCTTTTTAAGAGGGGCCTTTCGTTCCTCAACGGCTTTGGCACTAGACAAGATTGAATCCCAAGAGATCATGTGGCACTCAAAGTCTTTGGAAATAACAGGAGTCATGGTGTAATTCAAAGCTTTCTTTGGGACTATAAAACTACTCATTAAGTATTCTTCTTAAAATTCGATCATGTGAATTCCCGGCAAGGGATTAGTCACCACATTCGGTTGGGGTGGTTTCTGAATGAGCCCATCGTAGATCATGTCTTGCAGAGTGTGCCTCAAATTCCAACAATCGTCTGTCGCATGACCAGGTGATACGTGGTATGCACAATACTTGCTCGCGTCCCAATTCTTAGGAGGTGGATTAGGCGGGCGGTATCCTTCTATCGGTTTCAATACCCCTTGGGCGACCAATCCTTGGAAAATAGTGGACAACGGAGCGTTGAACTTATCAAACTGCCTCTCTCTCTGATTTCTACCATTCCTTTGCTGATTGTTGATGGAATTCACAGACCCGTCTTGATTATAGCACGGGGGTGCCCTATTGTAGCTGTTCCGGCTAGGTCCCACATTGTTGTTCCAAAAGGGAGAGGGAGTCATGGCAACATTGTTCACAACTGGCGCCGGGGCTTTAGCAGTAGGTCGGAACCTGTAGGAGCTAGGAGAAGGATCTAGCTTGATCACCCCAGTTTGTACATCTTCGTCGATACGGGAACCCACATCTAGAATAGAAGGAAAATCTGGAAATGGGAGATATTTCATCTTATCTGCATATACCGGCTGAAGATTCTTAAGGAAAATGCGAGTTTGCTCTGCACCGTCGGGCCTTTCCAAAGTCTGAGCGACTTTCTTCCTCCACCTACTTGCAAATTCAGAGAACGATTCCTTCTCACGCTGAGCACACGAATCAAGATCACGGCGTCTCTTCTCCCAGTTGGAGTTATCTTTGTATCGCTTTTGGAATTCATCCACAAGCTTTCCCCAATTATCAACCAAATTGGCATCCACAGCCATGAACCATTGCTTAGCGGCTCCTACCAAAGTTAAATGGAAGTTGGAGGCCATAGCACCGACATTAGCCCCACGAGACGTCATTGCATGAGCATAATATTTCAGGTGGGCCATTGGGCACCCCGTACCATCGAATTTTTCCACATCGGGAATTTTGAATTTAGGGGGTAGAACAGCAAACAGAGATAATTTCAAGGAATCTGCAGAAATTTCTCCTTTATCCATGACTTTTCTCAACATTTCTTTCATTTCATTCATTTCAATCTCAGCTCTCGTAAGAGGTACATATGGGACCCCTTTGTAGTATGCTTCCATTTGGCGGACCAAGTTAGGATCTTGCCCCTGGGAAGTTCCTTGGTTGAACGGAGAGACACCACTAGCAAACGCACCATAGGCATTGGGTTACTGATTCGGATACAGAGTTTGCATATACTGAGCAAAGGCGTTATGATCGGGTGGATACTGAGATGGGTTCACCACAAAGTTTTCTTGATTCGGGATGAAGCTGTGATTGAGGCCACTGAAGTCTGGATGAGCCACATGACCATGAGGATGGACACCTTGGTGATGATTATGACCGTTGGTGTTACTACCATTGGGATTCAAGTGCACGGTGGGGATGCCGCTGCCATTTCCATTCACATTAGGATTTCCATTGCCATTGGGGAAGCCATTAGGAGCCCCATTACCATTCTGATTTTCATTCGGATTGCCATTGGGACTTTCCGTTGGGGTTGCCATTAGGAGCCCTATTACCATTGTCATTTCCATTCGGATTGCCATTGGGATTTCCGTCGGGGTTGCCATTAGGAGCCCTATTACCATTGTGATTCTGCATCTGAACAAGCGTAGCAAGTAACTCGTCTTGCTGAGTTCTCATCTGACCCAACACATTCTGTTCTAACCATGCTTGAAGACCCGGTGGCGGCACATAGGCTTGATCAACCCCTTCTTCGGCCATTGCAGTAGCTTCTTCGACAACGGGCACTGCCTCGGTAACTCGGATCAACCTCCCCTTGCGGTTTCTAACTCCCCCTCTCCAAGTAGATGCCATGCTTAGAGTATCTGAAAGGGATGGTGTATAGGGCTGATTAGAGAGTGGAAAGGATCGAGATTTTCCGAGCTTGATTCAAAAGAAGTTCAAAAAATCACAAAATCAAACCTAGAATGCCGGATAAGCACTTGCTTTATTTTGACACATTTTCGCATGAAATCTTGGAATAGTGGATACCGTCTCCAAAGTATAGAACCAATGTTTTGCACCTGTACTATTGGCCGTCCAAGCCCCTAGCGAAAGGCCTATACTCTTTCGGGGATCCACCATTCGGTTACGGTCTAAGGGAGGGTCTTGACAATTTAAAGTCAATCCGAGCATTTCAATGAATTTCCACAATGTAGGTTGTTTATGACCTTTTGGGAAATGCATAGGATTGAGGTGAAATTGCTAGACAAAAACCGGCATGAAGTCTGGGATGTGTCATTTTTTTGAAAACATGGACGTCGTGGCTTGGTAACGGGGAAGATTGGCTTACACCCATCGCAACGACTAATAGGCGCGCTTTGGGGTGAGAATGTACACCGCGGGCCCTATAGGGAAGTCCAATGAGCTCCCTTATACCCTCGAGTTACCTTCTCGGGTTTGTACGGTTCTACGAGACGTTATTTTCAAAAACATGCATGTGCGTGAGGTATCTATGAGTTCGAAAATGATTTTGAAAGCAAGTAAAGAAAACAAGAAAATCCTTTTCTTTTCCCTTTTTTTTTTTTCTTTCCTTTTTTACGGGAATCACCCACCACGCATGCATATATACACAAATAAGAGGGTGAAGGAAAAAGAATGTCCCTACAAAACAAAGGTTAGGGCATAAATATATTCAACCCAAGCAAGGCAAGTAAAGCATGGCACACACAAAGATTAGAGTCTAGCCCACTTAAGAAATTCCCCAGCAGAGTCGCCACTGTGAGAGCCCGCGCTCGAAGACAAACCGCACCGAAATGATCGCTCATGAAAGCGATTCGGGTGATGCCTCGTTGCTAATGCGCTTTTGGAAATGCGCTCGGTTCCCACACAATGGTTTCCTCTCGATGGAATCAAAACAGTCAAGAGTCGCCACCTCATTTTATTTTAGGAAAAAAACGAAGATAAAACCTTTTTTTAGAGAAAGTGGGTTCGGGGGCTAAGTTACGAGAAGAGAAGGGGTTAGGCACTCTCCTCGCCCGTGATGGTCTCTAGTATGCATGCCACTTAAATTCATTTTATGCCTTTTTATGCCTTGCTTTTATTCCCTAACCAAAATGGTGATTTATATACATGGGAGTCTTTCTATTCTAGGAATGTTTGCTTTAATTCACAAATGAGAGTCGGTTTGGGTGGACTCTCACTTGGTTTTGAAAATGGTTTAGCATTTATATCCAGTAAAATAAACACACAAATGGGTGGGGGATTAATATTTACAATGGTGAACAAAAAAGGGAAACAAATCCCATAAAAAAAGAATGTCCAAACTCCGTCCCCAAAGATTTTAGGGACTGCTGTCCCTTCCTTCTTTGTGTACCTGCTCTTATGCTTGCACAATATGGAAAGTGAATGTTAGGAAAAGTCCCTAACACATCAAGTATCAACCATGAATTTTCCTATGATTTTAGGAGCATGTTAAGGTGTCCAAACAAGGCATGCAAGATAGAACTTTCAACAGCCAGATCTGACAGACATTCATACATCCATAAAAGACTCACTTTTTGTATCATGAAAACGGGGGAAAATGGAAAACACTAAACATGAAAGTTATTCCTAACATATGAAAGTTTATATCTGGAAAGTTTCAAGGTCATAAAGAAATTTCAAGTCACACAAAACACCTCTGACATTTTGGTGTCAGAACAGGAAGTATGCTAATCTGAGAACAGAGAGTTGGAACAAAAATGGAAAGAACCTCTTCCACTCAGGGTAAAAATAAGATATGTACATTATCATTTTCCTCTGTTTATCTAGAACAAACCATATTTTTTGGTCTAAGACCAAAAACCATGTTTGTTATGTATAAAGAGAGCAACAAGACAGAAAGATACAGACTGACAGACTGCTGGAAAAATACAAATGGCATGAAAACACCTATGAAAACTCATCTACATGAAGTGATGTGGGCATGAAACTTTGTGTGTGCATATATGTACATACTAAAAACACAAAACAATGGCCATTGAAGCATTTGATCAAGATCTATCATCATTTAGAGAGAAGAACAACAAGAATATCAACATTGTATCTTTGGACATCAAATGGAGGTCTAGCCTAACATGGTGGCTAGACCTCTCAACACATTACATAATCAACTACATCTTACATAGGTGAAATTTACAAGAACAAGAGATTACCTAGATGTGCTTCCTTTGCTTCCAAGGGAAGACTTTTTTGTTGTTTTACTTAAGGTGTTTGCCTTAGATTGAAAGAGTGTTTGAGTGGGTTGTTTTTGCTTGTGTTTGGTGTGTGTTTAGGGTGGTGTTATGGTGGTGATGTGGTGGTCTATGGACTGAGATTTGAGAGTGGTGAGAGTGCTTCTTGGAAGTGCTAGAGAGAACAAGAGTGAATGGGAGTGTTCTTTTATGAATAATGGATGAGGGAGGTAAGTATATGGAGGAGGGAGGTGGGAAATGACCTTAGGCCACCCTTGCTAGGCCTAGGAGTCAGTTTAGGGGGTGGCTACCCCATCCATTTGTAGCTGGGAATGATCAAAATCAAGACTTTTGTGGCCAAGTTGCTGAAGAACAAACTGCTGTCTGAACCTCACAAAATCAAGACTTTTGTGCCACTTGTCGCATTCTGATTGGCTCCTTCCTTATTGATTTAGCCAGCCAACTTGGGCCACTTGTCTGGCTCTTTTAGGCGTGAATGATCACAATTTTTGCTCCGGTATTGGTTCCGCAACAGTCCAAGTTTTGTCCGAGTGTGCGCGCAATGGTGTCCCGGTTGTCCGCGGTCCCAACATGGAAGTTGGTTGAAATAATCTTGTGGTCATGTACGTTTATCTGAAATATGTTAATGAGAAAGGAATGACAATAATATATTTTTAATGCACAGAATGGATAATAACGAGCAGTTCTAAGGGTGCGGGCCCCGTTTCGGGTCCCGCAGCTCAAAAATCGATGTACATGTTTGTTTACTCGTTTTTTTCGCTCTGATCATGAATTTAAAGTCCGTTAATCCATTCAATGCACCGATAAGGCTCACGGCACTCCCGCGTAACCAAATCGAGGGCTTAGGTCAATTTTAGAGTTTAGACCGATTAAAAGGGGTTTGATAAGGGGTGCGAGATCGAGGTGTCTACAGCTGCCTACGTATCCCTTTAAGAGAATCAGACCAGCGTAGTTCAAGGATGATGGAGAGTGCTGGGAGGAATGCTAGGAGCAAAGAAAAATGAAACACATACTTTTGCGCAAGTAAGGGGACAAGGAAAAAGAAAGAGAAAAATCCTTTTTTTTTAAAAAAAAAAAGAAGGAAAAGAGTATGCACACATGTGAGAAAAAGATTTTTTTTTTTTTAGTTCATGGGTAAACCATTTTGACCATTGTGTGTTTGTAATGCCAACCCAAGATCAAGTCATGTTCGACCGAAGTCCGGATTGCCTTACTTAAATTCTATCGTCGTTGCCGTTGTGCCCAACGAAAAGTGATTTCTAGCCCCAAGAGATGTGTCAGTTATGGGGCTCCAAAAGACATTCGATGCCGAGATAAGGGGTTGCTGATTGTTAAGCCCCTAGAATGCCTTTGATGCCAAACTATGAGAGACTTGCATAGCCCCAAGATGAATCAACTCTTGACCTTTTCAAATAAATCGCCTTTTGCTGTTGACGTGAGCAAGCTCCAAGAGAAGATCATTGATACCAAGCTTCGAGAGATTACTAAGCCCCAAGTGTCGTGGGCTTGTTGTTTGCGAGCTTGTAGATGGTGGGATGTGAAGACCTTTTGGTGTGACACCCCAACTTATCTTGGCATTGTATTGAGAGCAGATGCACCATTGGGTAGAACTCATGAAAGTGATCTTCCTCTTGTTTGGAGATGAATGGCCCTTTTTTTGTGTGGTTGGTACCCAAGTGGCGGAGGGTCCATGTTGAAAATGCAGTAGAATCTTCAGGAAATGTCTCGTGGGAGATGGTGATGTTGTTGCGGATGATAGGGTTTTGACATGATAAAGTCTCAAACGGTACGTTTGCTTGAGTCTTCTTGAGTCGAACTAATAACGGATCTTCGGATGCAGCCTGTGCTTTTGATCTTGGAGAAGGGGGTGCAGTACTTGCAGAAACATTGGGATTGGCCGAGGCATTTCCCACTATAACCCAGTCACGTGAGTTTAGCATATTGAATCTTTTTCCTTTTCTCTAAGACTTCCTTCATAATCTCGCTGAAAGTTCTAACAAAAATCATCAAATTCATTCATAACATTAGAGACCTTATTTAAAGTCGTGGGAGATAGTGATGTTGTTGTGGAAGATAAGGCCTTGGCATGATCTCAAACGGTATGTGTCACGACCCGAAATATAGGCTCTATTTTATTAGTAATTAAATGATTATTATTTAATTATTTGCTTATTTATTTATTTAAATTATTATTTATTTAAATAATTATGTGTGCATTTTATGTGTTATAATAATTATGCCTAGCATTTTATTCGAGTTATTTGGGCTAGTGTGGAAGTGTTGAGTCTTAATTGTTAGTAGGGAGTGTAGAGTTTGTGTGTAGTGTTGTGGAGGGGGCCTATGTGTAAATATTTTAAACATTTCCCTACTCCCTCCCTACTCCTTCCCTCACCTCTCCCATCCTCACACTCCACCTCCTTCATCCTCCCAGCCAACTCCCTCCCTCTCTCCTCCATTGTGATCGTCGTTAGGATCGCGTAGAATAAAAAAGAATTGAATTCCGTTAACTTTGAGATTTGTCAAGTAAGTTACTTTTCCCCCATTTTGATGCTAAAATGTTCATATCATGTTTAGATAATGCTTAATGTGTTATATTTGAAGTTTGGTTGGGTTTTGAATTTGTTTGGAATTTATTTGAGTTTTTGGTTAAAAATGGTGAAATC